>AYEL01089402.1:0-13244 GCA_000484575.1 Olivierus martensii | reverse complement strand
ACCGATTAGAAGATATTCCCAAAAAACTTACCTCGGAGTAGGTACGAAAACCGATCACCACCGCCATGTCGAACCAGAAGCGATGATGGCACGTGACCAACGAATTGTAAACATTGGCGCCAACGCCTTTGCGAGCGAATATATACATTTGGTTGCTTGAATGGAAAAAAATAACTTATATTTCCTTAATAAATTGTGTGAAAATTAAGCAGACGAATTCTTTGAAAGCAAATATAGTAAAAGGATCGAATTCTTGCAAGACAAGCAATGAGTAGAAGTAATAATGATTGTACAACATCGACAATCATTATTGCTTCTTGCATTTGCCAAAAAAAGAACTGGTAAAAGATTTGCAAAATGCCGTTGTTAATCAACAGTATTCAAAGAGAATGAAAGATCAGAAAGAGACGGTGACGATGAAAATTTGTGAAGAACTGTTAGAGTAACATTTATTAATAAAGTAAGTAAATATTTAATAATTTTAAAATACTATTTTTCGATCTTGGGTTTTTTGCTTAGATCTTGGGAATTTTACCAGCCTAATCTTGGGTTTTGATAAAAATCGCATTGGCAGTCCCCCCAATGCGATTAGAAGCCGAAACCAAACCGCTTTCGGTTTGGTTTCGGCTTCTGATTAGTATGGCTTTAATTTGCTTTAATTCAAAAGGAAAGTGCCCGAATAAGAGTTTTTTTCTACTTTCCTAGCGATCCAGAAACGTACGTATTATTAAATACTAATTTTTAAAATATGTTAGATAGATAAACATGGTGGCAAAAGTTTCCCAAATAATTTTCATTGTACAGTAGTTGTAGTAGTAGTTTAATATGCTACTTATTAATTTTTATTGTTATTAAAATATTATACTAAATAATTTTGAGTATCTAACAAGGTTTAAATTAATAGTGTTTGTAATTCCTTTTGCTAGAACCTAGGCCTATATAAGATTAAAATCATATACTTTGTTAGTAATTTGGATACCGTAATTTGTTAGTAATTATATTAATTTGATCAGTTAACTAATTAGTTTTATTTTAAATTCTTGTTTACTATATAATTATTTATTTGTTTAAAGAATTGCATTATTATGTATCTTATGGCAAATAAACAAACAAATAAACAGTTTTCTGATAAATTTATCAAAGATAGTATAAATTTATTTAATAAACAGTTTTCTAAATTGCAACATGTTTCAGTAAATATTATCCTAATATATTTGTTTTTAAATTGACTTTACCTTTCTGTAATGAAAGCAATTTAAATCTTAATAATTTGAAAAATTGTTAGATTTTAATTTATTTTTTATATCCTAGTTCAACAAAATGGGTTGAAGCTTGTAAACGGCCAGATTTTCTGAAAAAATCAGTTGATTATCTTCATCGAAATCAAAGTGTTTTTGATGTTCAAGCAGTTTGAAAATTGTAAAAGTGGGCTTACCCATCCATCAGAAATTCTTTACAATGCTATTTGTAATTTTGGAAATATATTTCATGATTTGTTTAACAAAAACTTATTAAATAATCAAATTATGTACAACATAAAGAAAGCCTTGTATAATGCTGAAAGTAAATCATCATGGCCGGATCATATTAATTGTAAACTTTTAGAGAAAATAATTCATTGTTATATTTCAAAACTTATAAATAATAAAAGTATTATAAAGTACCATATTCACATTGCTTAATTTTTGTTAGCTGTAAGTACATTTTGCAAATAAAAAATTTTTTCTATAATACAATTTAGAATTATGGTGTTTTTCATATAATAGTAAAACAGATGAAATTTTGATATAAAAAGTAGCGTATCATTTATACAATTCGTAGAAGAATATTGAAAAGAATTTACAGAAACTAATTTTTTAAAATTAACTTTAAACATTATTAACAAGGTATATATCAATATAGTTGACCCCTAATTTAAATAATGAGGCTTCTTTGCAATTCATTCCTTATTCACCACCAGAGGGCACAGGTCGAAAACAAATTTCCATTGGAGGTATAGGGAGTGAGACATCTTATTATACTATCTTTGGGCCTGTCTTTCTCGTTGGCCTCGAAGTCGCACTGAGTTCGCACCATCTAAACTATCTCACGAGTAGGGTTGGCTTCTAACCGCATGCAAAGTGGGGCGAAGTTCAATCTTCTTCAATGGAGTTCAATTAATACAAATATGTAGCGTGCTTCAATACATCAATATAATCAACATTTTCTATATCATTTATTTCGCTAACAATCAAACTTGTGAATAATTCTGCTAAAACCATTTATGAATGCCTCCATCTTAAATCATGTGACCTGGCTCACTCAACTGGTTTTTTATTCAAAACGAAACTGTGACGTCAACCAAGAAAATCGTGAAGGTTTAGTTAGTATAGTTCGTGAATATCGAACCACAGCTTGTAGCATATGGATCTGTAAAGACTCTTTGTTTTCTAATATTATATTCATTATTTTTATTATGCAATAAAAATTTCTATATATACATTAAACTTAAATTGTATTTTTACAAAAAAAAATTTTTAATTTATCAATAAACTATACATTTTATAAAACAACTATATATGTAGATATATTTGAGACAAACTAATAAATTTTTAATTTATCAATAAACTATACATTTTATAAAACAACTATATATATAGATATATTTGAGACATACTAATAATATCCATGTAGAAGTATAGATTTCAGATTTCAAAAATCTATTATTAGCTTCTATAAATTTTAATGTTGTCTATGTCTAAAGATTTACAATTGTGTGAAAATTGCGGTAGAATTGCAAACCTGTATAATCCGTTCACTACAAAGTTTAAAGTACAGTAAACTCTTTTAAAAAATAATATTAAAATGAGAGAGTACTGTACTATACTCAAGACCATACCTTAACATCCAGTATTGATATGTAGAATATGTTAGTCAATATATATTATGTATATTAATGTTCTAATATGCAAAATAAATAAATAATATATATATATATAATGTACTCATATGTTACAACATTATTATGCTATATTAATGCTCTTCTTGCATAGATCATTAATAACTAAATAAGTAAATAAAGTTAAATAAAATAAAGAAATTAATAGTAATAATAAAAATAATAGCTTTAAAATTTTACTATTTACTTAAGTCCAAAAAAATTCACTTAAATGATTTAGATATGTCAATGTGTTGTTTTACTAGCAGACGACAAAGCTGCTCTCTGCACAAACATGGCTGCCGCGGCGGAGTGTCGATACTTTCCCTATCTAGTACTTTAAGCACCTCCTGGATGGCTCCCTCTATATTAGAAAAACGAAACCATCCCGTAACATTGGTTAAATGGCCCATCAACATGGCGGATGCGAATGGCGGTCTAAAAAAACAATAGGAATAATCATAATATGGAAAATATCAAAATTATAAACATGTATTTTTTTCCTCTCTCAAAATGTATCTATATTGCATTTCATCTACTTTAAATCATTGAGGAATATGTATAGTTATTTAAAAATTTAAAGTAAGAATTAAACTTTATTTTCCACAAAAAAATTATTTTTTACAAAATTACATAAATTTTGTAAAAAAATAATTGCACATCCGTAGACATCGAGTACTGGAGAGGAAATGAAGGCAGAGCTGGCTATATAATATTATAACGGCTATTATTAGGTAGTTTCCATTCACGCTAAATTTATTAATAAATAAAATTAACATACAACAATGAGATGACTTTCGTCATCTCATTGTTGTATGTTATATTAATAGAATTAAAAATAAATAAATTTATTGCAGTGCTGTAATCATATAGACTACATCTCCGAGATTCAGTTGCCAACGCTTCAGAGAGTTTGCAAAAAAAAACCAAAATCGTACTTGTTGAAACGCACTAATCAAATCTGGCACCGCATATATCAAGAGATAGCGTCAATTTTTTTAGCGCACTAATCAATACCGCATTATTCAAACCCGCACTAATCAAGGGATTCCTGTAAATAACAAGAATTGATATATGAAAATGATGCTGGTTTGCTTTCCTCATATGAAAGAAATAAATATATTTCTAGATGGAAGCATTTCTGTAAAATCTATAGTTATAAGTCTCGTGTTGTGCAGCAAATAGCTAAAGCACGCTTTAGATATGACAGTTGTTTTACATTGAATTGAATTCCTTTTCCCTTCTTAAAAATAGATTTGCTCCGTAATGAGAGAAGAAAGGAAACTTTTATTATATACGGATTTATTTATGAATCAGCCATCGAGTTATATACATACCGGGGAGACTGCTCTAGTTGTGCTTTGTCATAAAATGCGAGCCACCGGCAGCCATATTATTGAATGGGTAAATTGACTTGTTCGCTGAGTATTTCTTGCTGTTTGTAATGTGTGGTATTTTTTATTATTGCGCTATGAGTATACACCCAATTCTGTTTTCATACGATAAATACACTCCCGTTGTATACATATAAAAAAGATTAATGTAAAAAAATATGTTGTCTATGAAAAAAATAGGAAAATTGGTTCCAGACTTTAAAAAATCTGCAAAAATAATTCTAAAAACCGAATTATTAACACAACAATTATTTTTCGGAAAATAATTCGTTGTGTTCCTGTTTGACTAAACTATTATACATGTTCATCTCTATAAGAGCAGCCATTAACATAATTTTTAAAGAAGAATATGCTTACATAATATTGATCATAAAGTAGCCTTTTTTAATATAAATCGAACTAACTTTTTAATTAAGATGAAATTTCCTCAGATACAACAATCAAATTACAGTAAAAATTGTTATTAATTAATTGATGAAAAAATATTTTAATAACATTCGCTGTAATACTATATATTTCATGTTGTAATATTGTTTTGGATGTATTTATTTAACTGATTAGACGTATCAAATATGTTCAATTCAAAAAACGAATTTTTATTGATTTTAAATTCAATTATATTATCAATAATAACTAACAGAAGCTTTCTATCCAACAAAATGTATAACTTTCATACAGTTTTCTTAAGCAAATATTTATTTTCAGTAATTTATGAATTAAACTAGATTAAAACCGCGGATTAAAATACATGAAATATGTAATAGATTTTATGTTCCAATTATAGTTCTTTCCATTATTAAATATAAAAGATATTACATAAATGTAGCAAATATGTTTTGACATATTTATGTTTCATACGCTGAAAATTGTGTACTGGCATAGAGATGTTCTTCTCTTTTGCGATTTAAAATTTCCAAGGAACATAGTTTCTGAATGTTGTAAAAGTCCGTCCTCTTAAACCAGAATGCATTTTGAAAGTTATTACTTCAGTCATCGGTAGGAAACATTATTTATAATTATCTTTCTTATCAATAGCTTTATATTAAATAATTTTAATTAAATATTGAGAAAAAATTTAATAACGAAATTCTATTCAAATGTATATCTATATTTATGTTAGATCTGATCGAAAACATTTGATAGACAAAAATAAGTCAAGTATAGAATAGTATTAGAATAGTTGTTGCAATTTACATGCATCTTTTGCTTGAGGTTAGTGATTGTGTTCCAGATTCCAGTCTCCAGAAATCTCTAGATTTACAAGAAACTCTCGATTCGCGATTCTCGGAATTTTTTATTTTTTTTTATTATTTCGGGATTCCTGATTCTCGGGAAATTCTTATAGAAGTCGGGAATTAAAAGAAAGTTCTGTGAATTAGTATCCTAAAAATTTCAATAATTCTTTTGGCCCTCTTTTGCTGCTGCGACGTCTTCCGGTCAATAAATTAAGCGGATAAGACAAGTGCTTTATCATCGTGACTTCTACTAACAAGGGGAGGACACAGCTGACCCACCACCGATTTTGATCCGCTTAAGTATGGTGAAAATACATCAAAACTCAGTGAATACGTGTCCGAGCTTAAAAACGATAGATAGAGAGCATATCAGCTATAGCGCAGCTGGCGTAGTCGATAAGTACGTGGCTCGTAATCTGATGGTGGTGGGTGCGAATCTCGGTTTATGTCTTCCGGTCAATAAATTAAGCGGATAAGACAAGTGCTTTATCATCGTGACTTCTACTAAGTTTAAATTTCAAAGAGAAATTTATTCGAAACTAATCACTAAAAGCTACAGGCATATATACTTAAAATAACACATAGATCTAATAAATTGTACAAAAATCATTCCTTTTATTGCAATTTTAAAGATTTCTATTGTTGCTGACGCCGCCATGTTGTGATGTAGTCACGTTTAGGATGACGTTTACGTAAACAAAGCCAAAATAAACAGCTGGATTTTAACCCATTCACCAGTTCGCCAGATTAACAATGACGGATATGAGCGGATAGCTAGCCCTCTATCATTTCCAAAAAGCCTACCTTCAACTAGTGGCGGAACTTAAAATTTTTGGCTCCCCGCAAAATATTCGAGCCCCTAACACAAAATAACAATTTTTTTCTTATTTATTACATTCAGATTATAGACATATTCGTACACGGGATCATTAAATGGCGGCCCTTGTTAAAGTACTAAATAGGGAAAGTAGTGACACTCCGCCATGTTTGTAGAAATAGCAGCTTTGTCGTCTGCTAATAAAACAATAAATTGACATATTTAAATCATTTACGTACATTTTTTGGACTTAGCTTTAAAATTTTACTATCACCTATTATTTTTATTATTATTAATTTCTTTATTTTATTTAACTTTATTTATTTATTAATTTTAATGCGCTATGCAAAAAGAGCATTAACATAGCAGGACAATGTTGTAACCATCGTTGCACATATTAGAACATTATACTCTCTATATATATATTTATTTATTTATTTTTCATATTAGAACATTAATATACATAATATATATAACACAATATATTTAATAGAGCATTAAACATGTTCTACATATTAATGCTGTATGTTAAGGTAATGGATTCATATTAGAACATTAATATACATAATATATATAACATAATATTTTAACAGAGCATTAAACATGTTCTACATATTAATGCTGTATGTTAATGGTTTGGATATGGTACAGTACTTTCTCATTTTAATATTATTTTTTAAAAGGTTTATACTTTAAATTTTATAGTGAATGTCTTGGATATGGTACAGTACTTTCTCATTTTAATATTATTTTTTAAAAGGTTTATACTTTATAGTGAATAGATTATGCGGTTTGTAATTCTATCGCAATTTTGTTATAACTGTATATCTTTAGACATGCACAACATTAAAAATTATAGAAACTGATGATAGATTTCTGAAATCTGAAATGTATACTTTGAACATGGATAAAATGTATAGCTTATTGATAAATTAATATTTTTGGTAAAAGTACAATTTAAATTTAATGTATATATAAAAATCTTTAATTTCATAATAAAAATGATGAATATAATATTAGAAAACAGAAATAGTCTTTACAGATCCATACGCTTTAAATCAATGAACTATGTATTTTTGGCTAAAAAGGAAATGTTTTATAAAGAATTTTTTATTAAGGATATACCACTGGGATATACATAATCAATAATTTGTTTAATCGAGATTAAATTATACATGCTTAAATTACATAATTAAATTTAAAATGTATAAGAAGTTTCATTTAAAAACTATCGACGGAAATATTTATTGAAAATATCATTTTGATCAGGGATTGCACCTGTTTATCCATGTTCAATTATATTTTTCATTTATTTTATTTAGTGTACTTTCATTTTTTCTTATAAATATATGAAAATAACTTTATATAATTATGAGATCATAAAAATTTTTATTAATGTTAAACTGTAATAATTTTCCGACTGTAGCGTGTATTTAAACCAACAACAATTTAAAACAACCAACAATCAATTATATTTTTCATTTATTTTATTTAGTATATTAATTTTCGAAATTAATATCTCTTTCGGTCTTTCGATTTATATTTACAATCCACTGCACAACAGCTCGTCAGACGCTTCCTTAGATTTGTATTTATGATATGATAATTAAATTTTGTATTAAAAATGTTAAAAATCATAACTTGAAGACCTACTTTTATACCATATTTTTAGGTGTGATTTCTGGATACCTCACATTGAGTGGAAAAGCCTTGTTTCATTTTTATTTAATCTAAATATTTTTCTAGTTACTATCGAAGTGATTTTGATAAAACAGAGAAAGCCAATCAACTCACGGACCCACGAAACCCACGGATCCGGATGTTCGTGTTCTGCCCAAGCATATTAAACGAATATGATGACATATACATGTGACGCTATCTGGGGAAGTTAAGGGAAGTAACGACTTGCTGAAGAAAATTTCTTCTACAAACGCACGCGTGGAACGTGAACTCAATGACGTCATTCTTCTTCGCATTCACGTTCGCGTCAACGCCTTACTGAAGCTTTCTATTATAAATTATCTGATGCACTCGATGATGATGCTGCAATATATAATTAACCATGAGAAAATACATTTTTCTAAATAAATTCCAATTGAATTCAAAAATTCATCTTGAATCTTAATTATTTGGTTCCAAATGCTAATTCCACTGGAAACAATTTATATATGAACTCAATTTACCAACATTGTTTTAGTTTTAAATATGTTCTAAAGATTTTAAAACATTTTTATAGTATTACTTTACAAACTAATACTTTAGTTTGATATAGTTTTTAAAGAATATGCCTACATAATATTGATCAAAAAGTAATTTGTTTATATATATATAATTAACTTTTTAATTAAGATGAAATTTTCTTATAGATACAGCAATTAAATTATATTGAAAATTGTCACGAATTAATTAATGAAAATATTTCGATATGATTCGTTGTAATACCATATATTCTCTATTGTAATATTGTTTTGAGTGTATTTACATAATTGATTAGCAATATCAAAAACGTTCAATTCAAAATGAATTTTATTGATTTTAAAATTCAATTACATTATCTATAATAACTAAAAGAAGCTTTCTTACAACTAAATGTTCAACTTTTATATAATCTTCGTAAAAAAGTATTTATTTTCAGTAATTTATGAATTAAAGTAGATTAAAATACATGAAATATGTAATAAATTTGATGTACCAATTAGAATTGTTTCCATTTTTATTGAAATAAAATATTACGTAAAGATTATAAATATATTTTGACATCTTTCTGTTTGATACACAGAAAATCGTCGGTACTGGCATAGAGCTGACCTCATATACGATTCAAATTTTTAAAGTCATATAGTAATGTCCCAGTGTCGTAAAAGTCCATCCGCTTAAATAAGAATGCATTCTGTTACATCAGTCATCGGTAAGCGATATTATTTATAATTATCTTTTTTATAAATAGCTTTATATTAAATACTTTTAAATATTGAGAAAAAAATTTAATAACCAAATTCTATCAAATGTATGTTTTATATTTGATAGAATTTAGTTATTTGATTACATTTGATGCGCTTCTTAATTGAACACAAATTTAGATACGGCTATTTATATGAACAATTACATAATTTATTAATGCTGGTAATCACCGACTTACATAAATCCGATATACGTAGATCCATGCTGACTTACGATTATATTTAGGTAACGAGCTGAGCCGAAACCAGACTCTTCCAGAAAAACTGGAGGTATGGACTTAGAATTGAATCCAGATTCTCTAAAATGGAAGCGACTGCATTAGTACGCGATTTATGTGCATGTTCTTTAGTATAACTCTTTTTCTGGATATTTCTAGGTTCTTTAGTATAACTCTTTTTCTGCGATAAACTAGTATTGTATAACAGCTTCCGATATACGTATGTTTTCATTTACATAGGATTTCGATGAACGATTCATTTACGCAATTAGGGGATTCGCTTGATTGCATTTAGCTTAAATTCTTTAGTCTAGTTGTTTTTGATTGAACACTGTTCATAGTTTTTATGAAAAGCATTTCTCTGGCATAGAAATTCTAAAGACCCTATATAATACATCATTTCTTTTTAATCTGATTGAAATTTATAGGAACATAAATAGTATCAGAAAACCACAATAAAGCAAATTCTATCTAAATCGTATGAATAATCCTATCAGAAGGAGTGATATCAATAAAAGTCTTATCAATTCCTTTCAGATTAGTTCTGTTGTGCTAATATTTTATGTGGCACTAAATAACACTAAGAATATCAATTATTTCAGATATTTGGTCCAAATTAATAAAAACCACATGATCTGTAGGCGCATTTGTAAAGAAAGGAAAATCACTTTTTATTAGTCTGTTCATCCTGCTTATACAGTGCGTCCCATAAGTTTTAAGATTGCAGCTATAAAATCGGTACTACTACTAGCTATCTTCATAAAATCTTAGTCAGATGATCTTCAACATTCTATATTTGATATATTATTATTTAGTATGTAAAAGCGAACGCACGTGATATAATTAATAGAATAGAAACATATAAAACAATAAAAATTTAAATATTTGGGAATTCTACCAAGCTTATGAATGGATATATCGTCGTAAATAAAAATAATATTACGTATCTTTGTAAAGGTAAGTGGTAGTTTATTTAAATTAATTGATTTTGATTCAGAATGATAAGATAAATTTAAAATTTTTTTAAATTTCCGATTATCTATAAAAGTTTTAATCTTAAAAAAACATAATTCCGAGCCCCATAACTTGAGAACAGGGCTTCTGCCCATATGTAACCTTTATCATTGAACCCAGGAATGTTTAATTAAGGGATATGGTAAAGGGGAGTCGAAATTCCGCTGGGTTTTTTCTTCTGTCTTACCACAAAAGCTGTGGCACACTGAATGCGATGCGAAATGATGATAGAAAAATTTACATCATTCGCTTCCCATTGCACCACGCCACAGCCGGTCTACATTGTAGCACCATTGAACCCAGGAATGTTTAATTAAGGGATATGGTAAAGGGGAGTCGAAATTCCGCTGGGATTTTTCTTCTGTCTTACCATAAAAACTGTGGCACACTGAACGCGATGATTATAGAAAAATTTACATCATTCAATTTTCATTGCACCACGCCACAGCCGGTCTACATTGTAGCAGAGTTATTTCTCATGTTTCATATTTTGCCGTAGAGGTCGTTTGCGGAGTGCGGTTGATATGTTATTATTGATAGAAAGAAGTGCTCGTATATTTTCGATATTCTTTTAATCTCATGTCTTATAAACATGGTTTCTTTGTAATTTCAAAATAAATTTTATATTTGAATCCCAACCACACGGTTGAACTTCCACCATTTTCCAAGTATACAAAACATTGATTTATATTGGTTGATTGCTTTCTTCGCGCGTGCTTTTTTAATCGCCTTTCGTACGGCTACGCGAGTTAATTCGAGCAGCCGCACGCGAAAAGATATACGGTAGTCCAAAACACATTGTACGCGAGTAACCACGTAAAGTTGCTCTCGCATCGCTTTCAGTGTGTCATGGTGTTAAATCGTCTTTCTGATAATCGAGTAAACCACCTAAGTATCCACCCGGGTGCAATAATTGTTGCCTGACCGAAGCACGGCGAAAGTAGTACAGATCGAAGGGGGGTCAAAACACCCAAAAATTCCTAGTGGACCAGGGAACAAAGGTCAAAAGTTTACAAGACATAGAGACGCAAAGTTCCGTTGGTTGCAAACGGTGCATACGGTTTGACGTTGTGTGTGGCCTCACCGCAGTCTACGACGCGAAGCGTCCTGTTCACGTGCCCTGCTACCTGTGCCGCCTCTGTATCTCGTGAACGTTTGACATTTGACCTCTGGATTATTAAAGATTTTTTAGTGAAAAAATTTTTGTAATTTTTTTGCGTCTTTTATAGCCACAGTCTTAAAACTTATGAGACACACTGTGTATACTATGGAATGTTGATCGACCCGACAAAATTGATGATTTTAAATGAACTACAATCGTCATTTACTAACGACATTCAAACGTTTTTATTACCCCTCAAGTATTGTAGTTCCTATTATTTACACTGGTAATGTATAGATGGCGCTTTTTATTAAGTAGCAATAACTGCACAGCCCATAGCACAGATTAAAGAGTATACAGAAACGACATTCAATAGTAAAAACTGTGAAGCAAGCCACGCCCCTACGAATGGTAGCCCACCAAGTGAATGAGACGAGAAGCAAAACGAAACTACTAACGACATTCAAACGTTTTTATTACCCCTCAAGTATTGTAGTTCCTATTATTTACGCTGATAAAGTATAGATGGCGCTTTTTATCAAGTAGCAATAACTGCACAGCCTATTGCACATATTCAAGAGTATACAGAAACGACATTCAATAGTAAAAACTGTGAAGCAAGCCTCGCCCCTACGAATGGTAGCCCACCAAGCGAATGACAGAAGAAATTTTCCGACGAACTCACGAAATATTAATCACAAACAATTTCCTAATAATATGATCTGATTGACACAGGATAAATTGAAGACTAATCAATCCGCAGACGGAAATAGTGGATGAGAAGCGTCTTCCCACGCTATCATATCGATTATGCGAGCAATATAGATACATTTTATGTAGCTAATAGATGACATTCGATTTCAAGGAATGTTTGAATCCAAATTAGAGAGATCCACCGAACCGTCATTAAAATGTTTGTAAACGATCGGACGATTTATTTAACTATACTGTGTGGATGAGAAGCGTCTTCCCACGCTATCATATCGATTATGCGAGCAATATAGATACATTATATGTAGCTAATAGATGACATTCGATTTCAAGGAATGTTTGAATCCAAATTAGAGAGATCCACCGAACCGTCATTAAAATGTTTGTAAACGATCGGACGATTTATTTAACTATAGATTCTAGTGCGAAAGTAACTTTGCTTTCGAAAATGTTTGTCAACAAGCTAGGAAAGCTTTTATCTTCTTCCGTCGATTCTTATCTAGAATTACAGTGCGTCATCGGACATCCGATAAAAACATTCGGGAGATACGAATTTTTCTTCTGAATCCGTTCTTTGCGATTCAAACACGCATATTATATAGTTGATTCCTTGATAACTGTTCTGAATGATGGTATTTTGGGGCGTGATATCATTACAAACATCATCTATAAATTTCGCTACACGACTCAAAAATTATATTAGCTAGAAGTAGACAAATAAACTTTAAAGGCGAGGTATGTAATCGTACCGCTGTAAAAAGGAACTGTTAACCAAACGCTATAGATAATACCGGATATAAACACTCCGGAAGTCAGAAAAACCACTCTAAAAATTAGCAATCCAACGATGATGCGAAAACTGTTCATCTGTTGGAA
>AYEL01089399.1:0-61585 GCA_000484575.1 Olivierus martensii | reverse complement strand
AAAAAATCATATAGTATGTCTTAAAACGTATTAAAAAATAAAGCAAAAATACTTATATTACAGTAAAATTTTTAATTTGAAATTAATTTATTTCTGTAACTTACTTGTAAAAAGAAACTAATGTTTCTTATCACGTCCAGCACTTTCAAATCTGTCTTGTTGAACCTTGTTTTTGCTTTCACTCCTGTAAATCGCTAGATGCCGCCACAAGTCGAGTCACGTGATGTGCCTCTTCCGGTTTGTATTCAGCTGTCGTATCTGTATACTCTTTAATCTGCCCATAGGTTGGATGGATGCGGTGCACACACGTGATGTGCCTCTTCCGGTTTGTATTCAGCTGTCGTATCTGTATACTCTTTAATCTGTGCCCATAGGTTGGATGGATGCCGTGCACGCTTCCACCACATCCATCTCACCAGTTTGCTTCCATCCTGGAGGAACCGGGTTCAGTTCCCGGTTCATATACCTCCAGATTTTTTCAGGAGGGATCTGGGTCTAGCCTATCGAACCCCATCCTCAAGCTGTCCCTACGAGGGGTGTCAGTTGCCAATGGTGAGAATAGTATGTACCGCCGCTTAATATCTACACTGTGAATCTTGGAGATCCAAGGTTCACTTCCGGTAAAGGGTAAATCAATAGCACTAGGCCTACAAATCTCCGCCAGATGGTCACGTTCTAAAACTTTCGCGTATCAAATTTTATAATTTAATCGAAAACAAGGAAGTGCCGTTTGGGGGACTTCACATGACTCAATTATCCTCGCCCTTTACAGTCCAACTCTTTCCCTTCAAAATGAGATGAAATCCTGTGTCATGTTTATTCCCCCACTTTGCGATCAAAAGATTAGAAATTGGTATCTTCTGTCGACAAAAAATATACTTTACCTATTTGCGGAATTTTCATTTTTAAAAATTAAGAATTGTTAATAATTAAAATTAAGTTTTAAAATTTCAAATATTCAGAGAAAAAAATTCGTTAATAAATAAATCATTTTTATTTTTACAGAACTGTACAGTATCAGTTTCTTCCATTTCCGCAAAATTCTATTTACCCATATAAGAAAATATGTTTTCATGCTTAGCTAAGGAATTTAGAAAAAAAATTTATTCAGTACATTAGGTATTTATTTAATTTAAACAGTTTTTGTAAGTTTCGAAATTTCATTATTTCATATAATCACATGGACGACGAAAATTAGCAATTGATTACAATTCCATAAATTCTTTAATCTGACAGTTTTCCTCCGATTTTTATTAATAGATTGAATATATTTAATTTTCCTTGCATAGTATAATTTCTTTCAATTTAAAATGAACTCAGACAAAGAAATTTGCCCTACACGTCTGATGAAGCCGATACTTTCTATCGCCAAGGTATTTGGTATTAATGTAGTCAATGATTGCCACTGTGAACCGGAAATTCCTATTTCTAAATTTAGACAATTTATACACAAAATCATCTTGGTTACCTTCGAAGCCTATTGGTGGATTATTTTGGTTTATTTAATCGTTGACGCATTCACTGATCTGACTATATGCCTGGCTTGGTTGAAATATTTTTCTGCAGATACCATATTTGTTAGATTCAGTTGTATCTTTCTTATTTTGGTCATTTTGGTAATACACAACTCCGCTGTAAGAGTTAAGATTAGTTTTCCATGCAAAAGAACCTATTATATCCACGAATCTGAACGAATTCAAGAAATAGAGTTATTTTCATTCGCAGTATTATTCTATGTATTTTGGAGTTTGTTGGCATTCAAAAATTTTTCGGAATTTGGTTTTATCCACTCTTAAAGAATCAATGCGGTTGTGTTTTAAATACGGTTTTATGTACCATGTTATTATATCTAACATGCAGTCTAATTATCATAGAAGTTGCTCTAATTTTATTGCAATTGTTTATTGCATTTTGGATATTCTATAAAAGATTAGATCAATTGTCGAAAGATTTTGTTGAAATGAAAAGAAATCCGAGATTTCTCAAATTTCGGTTAGACGAGTTAATCTATAAACACACAGAAGTATTGTACGTCATTGAAACTTGCAATGAAATTTGCGAATATACGTCCTCTATTATGTACGGCTATTGTATATACCAAGCTTGTTTCTGCATCTGCATTGTACCGTTTACAGAAACAAAGGTTTTTCTGAAATTACTGTTTACTGCAATGTTCACTTTAATTTTTTCTGGATGTATTATTTTTGGCCATTTGTTATCTCGTTTTATTGCTAAGGTAAGTTACATTTTTTAATCTTACTTTTAAAAATATAACGAAAGATTAATTTCACGTTTTTCTGCAGTTATATGGGGAATTTAAGAACATGGATATTTTCTCTTCTTCTAATTTGACACTAAAGGATAAATTAAAAGTAAGTTTTAACGACATTAATATAATATTCGTCAAAACCTTTCTGTCATAGACTGTACCTCAGATTTTTCTTTTCATTAATGAAAATAAATTTTGTCATATATTTATTGAATATTATATCATATTTTATATATGTGAACTATATTTTTGCTAGTTTATCTGGTGACCGGCTTGCATTACTGGACTTAGAGACTAAGTTATCTTGTCCTATTTACTAATATCCGATGCCTTTTTTTATTTTGTGCAGATTTTTGCCACTTTCTACGGTGTTAGTATTAAGTGGCAGAGCGTTACAACCCCAACACGGATTACCACATCTATGGTGGAGTCAGCCAACAGGTTGAGGATGGTATTCAAGATGCCAGGCCCGAACCCGATCCTCCAGAGTTAAAGTACAGACTACTTAAAACCAGGGCCATCCGGCTCATCCGATGCTATTTTGCTGTTAAAATAGAAGTGTTTATTAACACAAGATGAGAAATCATTAAATGTTCTCAACTCTATTTTGCTGTTAAAATAGAAGTGTTTATTAACACAAGATGAGAAATCATTAAATGTTCTTAACTGGTTGCATAATTTTTTTGTCATTTCGAAAACAGAAAAAATAAAAGAAAATGAGAAAGAAAACGTCTCTCACAATGTCGTGGCATGGATTCACACATAAATCTGCTCTATAATATCATATAATTGATATTTTAAAATTCTGTTAAAATGAATATCCGAATTAAATTTATTTAATTTGGGTATTCATTTATTTTGGGTTTTCATTTTATGAAAAGAAAATCATCAGAAGAAAACATTTTGGAAACATCGAACCTTTAATTCGAAATTAAACAAGTTACCGAAGGTTCTGAGAAATTTGGATACAAATTGTTACAACGCATTATTAAAGAAATTTCTCAGCGGTCGAAAACTTTGTATAGTTAAGAAGTAGAGGGGATTATTATTTTGTAATTATTTTCGAATAACGGTATCAATTTTTTAAGTCGCGCTAATCGAGGCTTATCTGTATATGTATGTAAGGTGGATCCCCCTTTTTTTGTACTGTTGTCATTCAAAGGAGGGCTGTACCAACCGTTGTCCCAACCTTCATAATAATAAAAATGGTTGTATGTTTATGTTATAATTACTCTTTACATATATATAATTTATATTTTGTTTTGTTAATCTCTATTATCTCTACTCTCTAAATATTCTATCTTTAATGGTTTATTTTCTTGGTTTCTCTCTCCTTATACCAAAATGTACAGAACTTCAGAAAATTTGTAACTTTATCATTAAAGTTGCAAAGTTGTCGGTTAGAACGAATATCAATAACACTATTTCTAATTAACCCTAACGGCTAACGACTCTGCAAATTCCAGAGTTCGGCCTGAGCTCAGGTCTTAAACTAAAGTCTAACTTAAAAATAATTAACTACAAACAATCTAACACTAACTAATGTTAACCGGCAAAACGAAGGTGTTGGGATTTTTTTTTTCCGTCAGTGTATATAGATTAATGTAATTTATTTATATAAATAAATAAATTACAATAAATATATATTTCTTTTAATTAAAATTTTCAGAATGATTTATTGCGTTTTTTACATTCATCTTAATGTCTTTTTCCACAGCTGTTGGATTTTATGAAGAGATTTGGCAAAACTCCTATTGGTATATCAGTCGGCGGATTTTTCCATATTAGAAAGAACTTTGTCATAAGAGTAAGTTGTTTCCTTTTGAAGAACATAATAATTTATCAAGATTACTGAATTCCTTTTAAAATTATAGTTGGTTGCAGCAATGGAATCCCTGTTATCTGGTTTGGCATCGATATTTGAAGAGAAGAAAGAAATTCATTGTTCCGGTATTAAAACATTTGGAATACCACAGACATGAACCCTTTCAACAATTCAAGTGGTTTTCAGTGATTTTTCTCTAAATTGTTTGCATGTTTCCTGATATTATGCAGATGAACAGTTTGTACTTTCAGTAGATGTCTTCATCACTACCGTCATTTCAATATTTGTATTTTCGTCCTCTGCTGAATATGTATATTTCATTCTTTTTGTTCATATGTTCCAATCCTTTGCTTTCTGCATACATTGTAAATCAATTATTTTTCTTATGTCATCTTTCCAGCCATTGTATTTTAAATTAGGATATGTTTTTCTCTGGTGTTGGTTGCAATTGCATAAATTTTTTTGTTAGTTACAATGGTAAATAGAGAACATTTAGTTATAGTTTTCACTATCTGTTTCATTTACCCAACTCCATTTACTGCTTTTAGTTATTACTGTTTATGTCTTCTATTCTTGTTTGAACAGTCTTTAAAATGGATACATCGCTAGATTAATTAATAGTAGACTATAAATGAGTATTTTAGAATTGTTTTTAATTTCTGATCCTTTTTTTTATCATAGCCATCATTCCTCACCCACAACCCTTTTTTTTTTCTTTTGTATGGTAAGCTTGGTTGCTAATTTTGATTGCCTCCTTCCACTCAAATAGAGTACTAAGGGAGCCGTACTGGGCCAAAATTAAATTCCATCAATAGAGTACTAAGGAAGCCGTTCTGGGCCAACATTAAAAGCAAAATGTAGAAAAAACAAGGAACCTTTCCAACTTAACCTATATGATGACATGTGTGAAAGTAACCCAACCCATTTCATGCTAGATAGAAGCTTAGAACTATTTAGTAGAAAAATTTAGAACTATGTTATTAGAAACCTAGAACTGTGTTAGTAATATATCTGGAAAGTATGAGAAGAGGGAACTTATAAAATAAGTTTAGTAATAGACTTACAACTATGTTAATACCTAAAACTAATAAGTTTTTATTTTATTTTTTATTTTATTTTATTTTATTTATTTTCTTTTTTTAAATTAAATAAAATGTTATTGTGTTAGTAGCTTAGGACTAAACTTATATCTATAATCAACTTATCACAGTCACTCTGCTAAAGAATTGATAGGACAGAAGGTGTTAGTAGTACCAACCCGACCCAACCTAAACATTCTGATATCTCCACTCCCACAAGAAAGAAAGTGTGGGGTGGACATACCACCGACACACCTCAGCCATCGGGAAAAACCAATGGAAGTTCGTCATTGGAGAAAATCCAACAGCTGAAATGTACCGGAGGAGGCAGTTTGCCTGGAAATAAGAATCCATTCACACAAACACATTCACTCTATGCCACTGGCATTATATCCAATAAAAATGGAAATCTTGACTGCTCGCGGAGAAAGCCTTTAACATATGTAACAGGAAGGGTATTGTAAGAGGTGTCTTTGTTTAAATGTGCCGCACGTGCCAATGTGTCAGCCAGCTCGTTCCCGAGGCAGGCAGAGTGCCCCTTTACCCAACAAACACGTGTCGCGTAAAGGGTGACGCAATTTTGAAATTGTTTGAATACGCTAAAAGCTAGTTTCGTTTTAACTTTTGGATGTCGAATATAGTTCAAAACAACAGTTGAATCCGTACATATAATCACATCATGCAAGTTTTCTGCCTCAATAAATTTCAAAGCCTCTAAGACTGCAAGTAATTCTGCCTGGACTATAGTACAGTTAGGATTAACTTTAAAATCCGAACACTGTAAAACCTCCCTACCTTGGATAACACAAAAGGCCGACCCCACCCCGTCATTTGATTTGGAACCGTCTGTATAAATGTAACACTTGTTGCTTTCCATGTAAGATATTATGTAATCGACATTATGATAAGATGGATGAGGGCGTGATCGGAAGTCAGCCGGAACCTCCACCTGAAAGTCTTTCCCATCAATTTCTAACTTACCAGAAGTAAGTGTAAAGTACAACTGACATTTTTCCCTTAAGAGAAGATCTAGCGGCATCTTACCCGACAACAGAATGGCTGAGTTCCTAGATATAGTCCGATAGCCCTTAATAATCTTAATACAAATACGACCCTGAAATTTCAAAAGAAGTTCCCTAATTTTAACTTTATCCAGAGAGCCTCCCCAAATTGGGCAAGCATAAGCCAGCTGAGGCACAACAACTCCCTCATAAATAGATTCAATTATGTTTGAGTTTAGGCCCCAATGTAGTGTCGAACAACCCATTATTAGTACTATGCATATATTGTATTCTCTTTTTATTAGAGCATAATTTGTATCGTGTTATCCCATACAAATTGTAATATTGTCCAAATTCATCCTATTCCAGATTCATCTTATAATCTTCACCTCTTGCTTTGTAAATAATTATCCTATGTATTTGTATTCTTCGACGCTTTCAAATTATTCAGCCATCTGTAATCATTACTTACTGTATGATCAGTTTAATATTGAATATTGTATTTGTCTTTTCGTAATCGTTTATAGCATAATTTTCTCACTTTTTTAAGATATATTAATATTTGCTATAGATTTCAGTGATTTGTATTAGTATAATAATTAGAAAATTATTAGAATATTAATCAACATTTTTATTCACAATTCTAATTAAATATCAATGGTAAAATATATTTTTTAAGGAAGGAAGCAAGTTAAAACATTGTAGTAACAAAACACAACTGCAATTATTTATGTACAATAGATTATAGATGATTAAAAATATTAAAAAATTAGTTTAAGTAATTTTATATACTTTACGGAAATAAATTGACAACATATACGTAAATAATTTTTATCTTATATTGATTTGATAACAATAGATAATGCTAAGTATTTTTTTTTTTGTCAACAGATGACGCCACACTCCATTCTATAAGAATACTATTTGGCGGGGCGAAATAAGCCCTTTCATAGGCTGCCCATCCCTGCAGAGGGTCAGCCAGACTGTTGGGACAACTCCCTCATAAATAGATTCAATTATGTTTGAGTTTAGGCCCCAATGTAGTGTCGAACAACCCATTATTAGTACTATGCATATATTGTATTCTCTTTTTATTAGAGCATAATTTGTATCGTGTTATCCCATACAAATTGTAATATTGTCCAAATTCATCCTATTCCAGATTCATCTTATAATCTTCACCTCTTGCTTTGTAAATAATTATCCTATGTATTTGTATTCTTCGACGCTTTCAAATTATTCAGCCATCTGTAATCATTACTTACTGTATGATCAGTTTAATATTGAATATTGTATTTGTCTTTTCGTAATCGTTTATAGCATAATTTTCTCACTTTTTTAAGATATATTAATATTTGCTATAGATTTCAGTGATTTGTATTAGTATAATAATTAGAAAATTATTAGAATATTAATCAACATTTTTATTCACAATTCTAATTAAATATCAATGGTAAAATATATTTTTTAAGGAAGGAAGCAATCTCACTTTTTTAAGATATATTAATATTTGCTATAGATTTCAGTGATTTGTATTAGTATAACAATTAGAAAATTATTAGAATATTAATCAACATTTCTATTCACAATTCTAATTAAATATCAACGGTAAAATATATTTTTTTAAGGAAGGAAGCATGTTAAAACATTGTAGTAACAAAACACAACTGCAATTATTTATGTACAATAGATTATAGATGATTAAAAATATTAAAAAATTAGTTTAAGTAATTTTATATACTTTACGGAAATAAATTGACAACATATACGTAAATAATTTTTATCTTATATTGATTTGATAACAATAGATTTTTTTTTTTTAATCATCTAAGTATTTTTATTATTTTTATTATTTTTTTTTAATCATCTAAGTATTTTTATTTATATCTAAGTATTTTTTTTTTTGTCAACAGATGACGCCACACTCCATTCTATAAGAATACTATTTGGCGGGGCGAAATAAGCCCTTTCATAGGCTGCCCATCCCTGCAGAGGGTCAGCCAGACTGTTGGGGACGGGGATCGACGGACCGGGTCCGGACCCCATGATAAATATTTTCAAGGGATGGGACCCCGAGATTCGAACCCGGGAGTGGAAAGCCGAAGCGTTTCCACACGGCCAATCCGGCTGATTGATGCTAAATATTGAACTATGTTCTTTACATTGTTCTTTATCACTTAGCCCCATCTCTTGTTAATAATATAAAATAAAATTTTGATTAAAAAAAGTCCATCTTGTATGATTAAACGAGTTTACGGAATTATAGCATACAGCACTAAGGTGATCTTTACATAAACCTTATGCCATACCAATTTTTGATCTGTAAATATTATTACGATTTTCGAAAGGAGAACAAAGTTATACATTTATTATTTAAATATCAAGCGAATTATTATAAAGTTTAATATATTAGAAATTAATTTCAGTTTTGATTATTCCTTTATATTTGTCATTATTGCTATTTAAAATCCTTCCTTTTAACTGTAAATAATAAAATAGATAAAATTTAGAACACAGTAAATCAGTTGCATGGTAGTTCCAAAATCGAAGAATTATTGATATTTTGATGAGTTAAATAATGTTTATATAAAATTACTTTAAAAATAATTCAGCAGGCATAGTTTAGTGTCTACTAACTATGGATGATTTCATAGTTCCATGGATGGCAAGATGTTTCAGCTGCCATCCATGGAACTATGTTTTTCAAAAAATTTGTGATTTACTGTACTCATTTGAAATTTTTACGGTAAACAAATAAAATGTTTCTCGTCTTATTCTAAAAAGGATATTTTTTGAAGTAAATATAAAATTTTAAGAAATTTTGAAATATTTTGCTGGATTTTGTCTATCAGCAAATTTGTTATATTCTAATTTCTTTTATCACAAAGTCACCAAAAGTTCCTTTAACATCTGCACTACATCACTTCCCGTTAGCAAACAACAATCTTATATAAACCATAAGAATCGATGTATGAAAATGATATTAGTTTGCTTTCTTCACATGGAACAAAACATTTGTATTCAATAAATTTTAAAATAATTTATAATTTTTCAGTATTAACCGTGATTATTACAATTTTGCAAAGTTCGCATTATAATATCTTCCTTTTCTAATATTTTTATGGCAAAATATTGTTAATCATAGTGTAAATTATGAATATTGCATTTTGAAATTTGATTTAAATTATATTTTGTGTATTTGTAACTGTTACCAGTTTAATTTATGTCGTGTAATTAATTTTTTAACAAGAAATTAGAGCAAGATCGTTAAGATGTAGATTTCCCCATTCTTAGAATAGCTTTCTTCTATTTTTTTGATCATATTTGGAAATATCTGGGAGTGAAAGGAAAAGGAGTTAAGAAAACAACAAATTTTATCAAGTTTCCGCTGATGAGGAACTTTTTCCCTTCAACGAACTTCCTCGTGTCGGTTAATTGGTCGGATAGCATTTGATTTCCGTCTAATGGTTAGTAAATACTCTTGGTTCCTTGCCCCATAGAGAGGATTTATTTGGATATTGTTGTTCATCGTTCGAGTTCAAGTTAGAAAATTAGTGAATTCAAGAAATTGTAGTTAATTAAGGGGCGCAACAGAGTCCCACATCCCGTCCCATCGGACAGCTAACAAAAGAAAATGTAGCAAGCGAAGCACCACCATTACTCCATCCGTCCGACGGAGAAGAAAGATGAATAAGGTGGTAGCGTTAGCAATATCGTTTTCTAAGAGAGTTATATGAAAAGATCAAGATCATCTATCCTGTCCAATTCGATACAGCCAAGTGTTCCAGAAGTGTTCAAGAGAAATTTATTTTGGAAACGATATCAGAAGAGAAGACACAAAACATCTCTCTTTTATTATCCTTCACAGGTATGTGCTCTCAGAACACTTTATCTAAAAAATAGCAAAGCGTATTAATTGATTTAACTTTTTTGTTTAACTTTCTATTAGATATTTCTGTTTATTTCAAAGGCTGATAAAATCTTTAGTTAATACTGTACTTTTATTTATTTTGTTGTTTTAATAAATATGCTTTATTTTAGTTATCAGAGTTATCCGAATCAATTATCCAGACTTCTATCCTGTCATAAATATTGATGTTGGAGAAACACGTGAAACTTCTCCTGCACTCAGTTCTGAGGTTATATCGGCAAATTATAACTGTATGTTGACGTTTCGATCCTTATAGGAGCAATGATCAGAAGTTTGCTATTTGATTATTATTTATAAGCACCAAAAATCCATTTTGGTTATTGTAGATTTATTTTTTTCTCTTCAAACTCCGAAATTCTTACATTCATTCTAAATATAGCTAATAAACATGTTTTGATTCCGCCAACATTCAGAATTTTCTTATATTTGTAAATATTATTGCAGTAATCTGTCATCTGATTTCGTAGCTGTTCATATACAAAATGGAAGACGCGTTATGTCACGTGGTTTTTGCGATCGCGACGCTTACTTAAAGATGCTTCCAAGATGGCGGTGACTGCCAGTATTGACGGTCTACTTTAATTAATATTTTTATTAAAGAATTATTGTATTATCATTGTATTTTTATTTTTGTATAGTAGTTCCCTATCGGTTCGAGATTGTTATGAATTCCGATTTGTACATGGTTCTGCAACTAAGAAATATTAGGCAAAATCTCGGTTCCGTGAATTCGAAATTTATGTCCTTTTACTTTGAATGAATTATTTTCTTCTCTTTTGGAAGTTGCGATCTATGCCTTATCCTCCGATTATGTGAATAATCATCCAAAATGAATTCATTGGATAACACATACTCTTACTCACTGAATTAGTTACACAGTCAATTCAAAATAGTGTGAATCATGACATTCATGACAAGATATGGTTACTATTTAATAAGTGACAACGAAGTCACAAAATTTTCATGCAAGTCAAGCAAGCAGTGATTCATCATAGTTAATCACTATGATGAATCTGAACGAAAATGCATTTGATTACAGTCTTTTGTTAATAGGAAAAATAAAAGTCTACTAAAATCTAGTCTCACAAGCGTAAAATGCTATGTAAATACGTTGGTGCATTGATGCTGATGTTACTTTCGCTATATGGCTAGACGCTGCGTATTTACGCCGAAGTTCACTCTTGCTCAACTTTCTACGCTGCGTACAATAATACCTTGAATATTCTTCCAATCAGGGTATGAGCTGATTATTGGAATTTATAGAATTATTTAGAAGCTTAAAAATGTTAATAGCGACGTTACAAGGTTATTTATAGGGGATCTAGATCGTATTTTTAAAGGGCTTATTCGATTTATGTTGCGAGTTTTGGAACGAATCAACGACGTAAAGTGAGGTATGACTATATATGGATTTTTTTTATTTGGATATCGAATATTTTAAGATAATTTTCATAAATTAATAAATAATTTAAATATTTTATAGATGTGAAGAAAAGAAAATAGAATGGACTATCTCCAAGAAATATTTGCAAATGTAATGTTTAATTCTAGTTTGATTCCTATATAAAAATGATTTTATTCTTGTGATTTGGAATGAGTGGTACTTTTTAATATCCAAATTATATTTTATAATTGAAAACACGTTTCCATTTTAAGAAAACTTTTTATTTTCAACAGATAATCTGCCAAAAATATGAAAAATGCTATTATATATGAAAAATCTAAATTTGTAATATAGAAGATGTATCAGTATGAAGTAGTTTATTGACAGAAATCCAAAATGGAAAGAGGCTATCAAGAAGAGAGAAAATACTTTTCTTCTCAGCTGACACAAATCAAGTTTGATTATAATTAAAAACTTATAAATCTGATGTTGCAATTAATGATTTTGATGTACATCTCAATTAGTGATCTCTAGATACTGTATTCTATGACAGGCTAGACGCTGCGTCTTTACGCCGAAGTTCACTCTTGCTCAACTTTCTACGCTATAAATAATAAAGGGCATAATAAAATAAAATAGGATAGGTCAGAGTTAACCTCCTCACAAACAACCTTAATATCCATATATTTGCATATTTTTAATAATATAATCAAGAAGAAATAGGCATTTTTAGAAATAAATATGATATATCCAGACACAATGCACACTACTAGCACCAAAAGAACACAATGCAACTATTTTATATATGTTTCGATCTTATTTGTGCAGTGTGCAGTATTCAAATATCTACAAAAGTATTAATTTTATACAGTCACTATATGCTCACATATTTTTAGCAAAAAAATCAAAAGAATCAGTAAGATAATGATCTTTGTAAGGAATAAATATGGCAGCTCACACTGAGGGAACGCATTGCCACTGAACTGATGATTCTTACAGTTATGAGAAAAATTTTCTAATTTTTGATCACCCCATATGTAAGTTGAGTCCCTTTCAAAATTTTCTGAGGAAAAATTTCTTTGATTATCCATGAGTATATATAGTATTTGCTAATGAAAAGATTAATAATATTTAATTTTGGAGTTATTAAATTTAAAGTATAAATAACAAATATATACAAACTTCAAGGGAATTATAAATCCAAATAAATCCAAACAACTTGCCAATTAACCCTTGAGATACACAACAGAATTTTAAACCGAAATAAATTTAGATCAACTATAGAAATTATTAGCCCGGTCAGGAATAGATCTATCGGTAAGGTCCAATGTAGGTTCCAAATTTATATAACTGCTTCCGATCTAGAATCAATCTGCTTGTTGGCCTCGGTGGTCTAGCATTATGACGTTGGGACGTTAGCCCAAAGGTCCATCAATCTGCTTGTTGGCCTCTGTGGTCTAGCGGTTATGACGTTGGGATGTGGCCTCGGTGGTCTAGCGGTATGACGTTGGGACGTTAGCCCAAAGGTTCTCTCCGGTTCGATCCTGGGCTGTATGACGTTGGGACGTTAGCCCAAAGGTCCCCGGTTCGATCTCGGGCTGAGGCAGAATTTTGGTCTTACTGTATATAATACTAAGTACATAATACTATTAAGTATCTTCATCTTCTCAGGTAATTTAGTCAAAATTCTTGTTTAATTTATAATTAATAGATGGCGCCACTCATTGGCTTAATAATTTCTATAGTTTATCTAATTTATTTCAGTTTTAAATTCTGTTAGTGTATCTCAAGGGTTAAATTTGGCAAGTTGTTTGGATTTATTTGGATTATAAATAATAAATTAATAGGTTTTAGAGAGATTAATATTCTAATATAAAATTAATTTTTTAACAATATCTTTAGTTGTTGGAGGTCTTTTATCTGCTCATCTTTTATCTTCCAAAACTGGAATAGAATTAGAACCAGGTTGGCCGTGTTCTGGACCATTATTGCAATTAGCTGAAAACATAGCTAGGAGATTATTACCAGGTAATTTTAATGATATTTAAATAATTTTTGAATGATTAAAAAAATATTTAGATTCAAATTATTATATCAGCATCATATTACTAAACATTATTAGTTTTTTTTTTATATATTTAAAACTACATTAAATATATTCTATAATAATACAGGTAGGCCTCGATTAGTGCGAATAATTGGTTCCACGAATTTCTAGCACTATTCGAAGTATTAACTATATGTAAAATATGGTAATTGGTTCTTGCTTTGTGAGATTCTGGCCATTAGCTAACCTCAGGATGAATAACCACAATACTAACTTAACACTAACTGTTTAAGAAATATTTATTTTCATATTTTACATCGTTGTTCATCATGTAAATTAATAACTTACCAGGAATTGCTTATAACATGAATGTAGAAGTCCACTTTCTCTATTAATATGATACTATTATTACCACTTAAACTACTAGTTCAGAGTCAATACAGCACTACCAGCAAGTATTAAACCGTTTTATTACTGCAAAACTTTTTCGGACCCGTCACCGGTCCCTCATCAGTACAACATTTCTTTTAGATAACAGTCTAATATAACTTTAAAATAGAACACATTTAAAAGTTTCTGTTACAAAGTATTCTTCTACAATCGAACATAAACTAGTTAACATTCTATTACAATTCAAAAATATTCATACAACATTAAGAAAAATCACGAAATAATTTAACAAAGTATTAAAAATACATAAATATAGATATTATAATAACACAAACATTAAAAATATAAATAGATAAAGAGTGTATATACTGCCCAATAAATAAGAGCAGAGAGTTGGGACCTTCTTCATTGACAGGATATTCATATTCATTAACTCATTGGCACAGGATATCCAAGGGTATAAATAACACAGTCATCAACCCATTTGCCAGGGCTAGGCGGTCAAGCTTTTAAGTTCATATAGAATTAATTGCACACCATCTCCACGAAGCAGGCAATTCAACAGGAGTAGTGTCATTGATAGCCAGGTTATTGTGGGCTAGCTTCTCTAGTTGGATGGCCTCAAAGGTCATAAGCCCTTTAGCATCATTAACTTGTTTTATTACGCTAGCTTTGTTCCAGTCTATAATTATATTATCCTCATACGCTTTAATCGCTAAGGCCGTGGACATTCTTCCTGCGTAAATATCTGCCTTATGTTCTTTCAGCCTCGTACGTAGGTTCCTACATGTGCTGCCAATATAATAATGTACGCTATTATGAGCTGGGTATTGTATAGGAATTGAGTAAATACCTGCCTTTCGATCCTTGGGGACACTTTCTTTCCCATTTCTAAGATTGCCGAATATGGTATTACCTCTCCTCCATGCTAACCTGTATTTGCCATCCTTCATCATTTTATTAAGGATCTTATAATATAGTAGGGTCATATTCAACCACAGCAAAGGGGCGGGTATCATCATCAGACCGTATGCGGGAGGCGCTGCGTTTGTTCATCATAGTATCTGTAACTTTATATAAGATACCTTGTAATACCTTACGTGAGAAACCGAACTTGCATCCATGGAAGAAAATATATTCAAGCTCTACCATTCTATCCTGCCATTTAGTAATATGAGTGTACATTCTGGTAAACATAGATCTAAATGCAGCATGTTTATACGGGGTCGGGTCATTAGACCACGCCGGTATCATAACTGGCATATACGTAGGCTTTCAGTATACATTGACTGTGTTATTTATACCCTTGGATATCCTGTGCCAATGAGTTAATGAATATGAATATTCTTAATGAATATCCTGTCAATGAAGAGGGTCCCAACTCTCTGATCCCAGCATTTCGCTTCGCGACCCCAAATGGGGTCGCGACCCATAGTTTGAGAAATGCTGTCCTAAACGATAGAAGTTAACAATCGCCAAATTTGCATAGTTCTCTCCGACTGTCCAATTGATAACTGGCCTAGTCGCTTCGCGACCCCATTTGGGGTCGCGACCCATAGTTTGAGAAACGCTGTCCTAAACGATAGAAGTTAACAATCGCCAAACTTGCATAGTTCTCTCCGACTGTCCAATTGATAACTGGCCTATTCAGTAATTTTTAGAAGAATTATTGTTTAACAATTACGAAAAATCAAAAATTTCATAGAATTTAACAATTTAGTCAATAGATGGCGTTTCGTATAATCTGTGTTTTGACTAATCGCATTAGGCCACGATGACGCCACTATAGTGATTAAAATAGTGATGTGACGTCATGACGTAGCTAGAGCTCTAGATAGCGGGTATACGCATCGGCCATTTCTGGTCCTTCTTTCCATAGGCCGCTATAGTAATATTCTAAAGTTAAAGTAATATTCTAATATTAAAATTTCAGTTTAATGAAAAAAATACATAAAATAAATGGAAGTTATTACTTTAAAATGTATCGAAAACATTGAAATCTTTAATTTCATACAATCGTTTTTTTATTTATTTATTAGATAGCGTTTAATACCAAATTTTTCAAATGATAGAAGCGCTTTTATAGGATGTCAACAAGATATCGATTGATTATAATTGAAGTTTTGGCTAATAAATTATATTCCTAATCGTACATTTTAAATTTTTACTGTAGATAGAACTAATCTCAATAATTAAATTATTCTAGAAGTTTAAAAATATGTTATATACTAAATCAATATAAGGACCAATATAAGGCGTCTTGGACCAAATATGGCGCAGCACGAGTATACTCTATTTAGTGCCCTAACGTAGCAGTGACGTAAAAATACGGTTTCGATTTGACATCATCCTGATAATATTTTGGCTAAGATTACATTAAAATTGGACACAAAAGCCAATAGATTCCATATGCTATAATTAATAAATGATTTCGTTGGAATCCGGGATTTTATCACATAAAAAATAGATGGCGTCAAGTAAGCACGTTATCATGACGTAATATTGATAAATGATCTCCTATTTTATACTTTAATAAATTCAGAAAAACAAATAATTCTGCCAGTTATAATTCAATTAGTCTGATGATATAACATTTCAATAAACATGAGGTTTGAAATAATAAATGAAATCAGTGCATGAAATAATAATCTAATTAAAAATAAATCTTCCTGAGGACAATACAATGAAGATCGGTAAAATGATCAATTTTCGGTAGGTGTAATACACAATATCACAGCATTACGAATTTCAATATTTATCCAAGTAAATATTTTTCAAATGGAAGAGAGTAAAGACATAGATTCACAAGTTCGTGAACCTTCTGGAAATTATGAGGATTGTATTAGAGAACTACTGAACAACTGAAACTGGAGAAAAAATCAACATGCGAATAATTAAAACAAAGTTTTACCTAATATATTGTATGCTTTCAAACTAAAGTGTGTTCGGTATTTCAAACAACACCGAACACACTTTGCTAGTATAATATATAAGTACAGTTTATAGATTATGATAGCGTTATGTACGATAATGACAGTCCACTATTGATAGTAAATGTTATCAATTCTCGTTATAGATGTAGGAATGGGGCTTTCTCAGTCCCAGTACTGCGACCACCAATGGTCTATTGCAGCGTTTCTCAAACTGTAGGTCACGACCCTAAAAGGGATCGTAAAGCGAAATTCTGGGGTCGCAAAAATTAAATGCAAACATTGGAATATATGTAATTTCACAAACGCCCAATATTTAACATATGACAACATATGAATTTCAGCAAAAATTAAATTAAAATACTTGAATTTCAGTTTATATGTAATTTCACTAACGCCCAATATTTAACGTATGACAACATATGTATTTTCAGTGTAGTTTCAGTTTATATGTAATTTCACAAATGCCCAATATTTAACGTATGATAGCTTATGAATTTTCAGTGTAGTTGTCTCCAATATTTAACGTATGACAACATATGAATTTTCGGTGTGGTTGGTTGGCCAATATTTAACGTACGACAACATATGTATTTTCAGTGTAGTTGGCTGAATTTCACAAACGCCCAATATTTAACGTATGAATTTTCAGTGTAGTTGGTTGATTGTGTTCATTTTAATTGACAACATATGTATTTTCAATGTAGTTGCCTGATTGTGTTCATCTTAATATGTGTGTAAATGATTTATGTACTTGTATGTTTTATTTCATATTTAATATCTGGGAAATGATTTATATACTTGTATGTTTTATTTCATATTTAATACCTGGGATCGCATGTACTTGTATGTTTTATTTCATATTTAATACCTGGGGTCACGAAAAAGATTTGTATGTTTTATTTCATATTTAATACCTGGGATCGCGAAAAATCTCGTAATATGTTTTATTTCATATTTAATACCTGGGGTCGCGAAAAATCTCGTAATGGTATATACTTGTACGTTTTATTTCATATTTAATACCTGGGGTCGCGAAAGATCTCGTAATGAAAAATGGGGTCGTGAATGAAAAAGTTTGAGAAACGCTGGTCTATTGTACACCATTCTATATACAGTACTATATAGATTAAATTCGTAAAGAATAATAAAAATATTGTTCTAAAGAAATCTGAACGTTTTTTCTGCAAATAAGAAAAATTTGAAAAATCGATTATAGATAGATGAAATATAATAAATCTATTTTATTTTAATCTTCGTAGTTAACATAAAAATTGTAATAGAGAAAAGAGATAAATATGTTCCTAGTAAAAGTACATATTACTATCAAAGGAAGCTAAGAAAGATGGATTTAGAAAAATCGATTGAATAAATTTATTTTCTGCTTTGTATCAATGTTGTACGTGATCGTTTACTGTTTAAGAAATTTAGCAACGTTTTTCTGGTTAATATTTTTAATTTTAAGTAACTTATATTATTTGATAACTGATAGATCTGTACAGATTGACATATTATGAATAACTTTCAATGGTTATAAAACTAAAAATGATTTATCTATACAATATAGATATAAAATAAAATCGATTTATACTTTCTAAAATTGAAAATTTAGAAAATTTTTCTGATAATCCATGAATCTGTCTGTAATATGTTCGGTAAGTTTTGGAAATATTTCATTCAAAAATCAATTGTTGTACTGTATGCGCTTTTAGTGGCAATGGAATGCTCGTTACAAATAGAGAATTTTTATGTATTTGAAGCATATTTATCCTTAATATAATTTTACAGTGCTTCTCACGAATAGCATTCAAACAAAATTAATTAGGATACTATAAAGACTTTTTTGTTTATGCTATATCATAGGGATCTGAACATCTTGCAATAAAATAAATTGCTAGAGAACTTACAAGTTAGAGCTTATATTTGACTATTTAATAATTCACATAAAATAATAATAATCTATCAAATAAACATTTGCTCGATTTATCACCGCAAAATTATTTCAATTTATCATTATAAATTACTCAAACAGAGTAACTTACTGTATATAATCATTACATTATTTTGCTTTAAGTTTATTTAATTTTAATTATACTATCTGTTAATTGCATCGCATACATAATTTTTATCAATATATAACTTATTTTCTAAATAAATAATAAATTTATAAAATAATAGTTAGTCCGAAATTAGATATAGCAAAACTAATTTTGGACCAACAGTTCTTGTTCGGCTTTTATACATTATTTTTTGAAATATGAATAAAATTTCGGTGTGTTCAGTTATTTTATTAAAAAAACATAAAATTCTAATAACATATTTATCTAATTATTCCCAATTTCATTAAGTAGGTTCTAAACATTGGACCTTTTCATGTAAGAAATCGTATGTAATTCTATATAGACCCTATATTTTCATAATTAAAAAATTACTAAAAATAACTGAATCAGTTGCTTAAAAATTCCAGATTACAATTTTTAATAGTAATTATTAGTTTTTAATTGCAACAATACACTATTATTTTAAAAATCACAATTGATATTCATTTTCATCATTATTTTCTTATCTGTATTTGAATATACAGTATAATTGTGATGATTTGAGAAAGTGAATATAAAGTTCGCCACGATATTGTTGATTATGGTACACTAAAGTGGCCAGATGTCTTAAGTTGGAATGCGGGACGTGTCTAAATAAAAATAATAATAAACGGTTAAAACCCTTCGTGAGGACACCATTTCTTAGTTTATTTAGCTGTGAGTCATTAAAATGTCTTGGATCTATCTTTTTATGTATTTATTAATATAAAAATTACAAAAACACATACTTCTGATAAATTAATTAAAAAAAATTTTTCTTTTCATAACAAAAAATTAACTGCACAGAAAATAACAGTTTCAATTCAAAAAATGACTATACAGCATAACCATCAATATAATGCATATTAAATAAATAATTATATTATTTATATGAATTCTCTCGCAGAGTGAAATTTTTAATAAACCTTCATTATTTGATATAGTCTTATAAAATATTTCGCAGGAATTGGAAAAATTGCACTTAATTTGTAATATTGCATTCAACGTTTCTGCGCTCAGCTGCGTTTTTTTCTGAGATCTAAAACTTATTCACCACTGAAAAAACCTCTGAACTAGTAGTTTAAGTGGTATATTATAAGCAAGTGGTTTTTTCTTCTATAAGTATACTATTATTACTGTTGTTGAGTCAAATAAATATGAATTATTTATGTTGGAATATTATTACTATTGTTGAGTCAAATAAATATGAATTATTTATGTTGGAATATTATTACTATTGTTGAGTCAAATAAATATGAATTATTTATGTGAATTGACTTGGTTATTCTCTGGGATATATGGGCAAATCCAGGGGAAAAAAAGGTTTAAGACCTCAGTAAGGGAAATAAAAAATTTTTTGCATTGCTGATATTTGATAACAATGAAAGTAAAAAAATTTTAAAGATTTGTAACTGCTTTACTAAAATTTCTGAATTTTAAATTGAGGATTTTCTTGAAAATTGAACAAAAACTATTAGCACTATGGCAAAAAAGACTTTCATAACTTTAATAACACAATAAAAACACCAATTGCTGTTTTTATTGTGTTATTAAAGTTATGAAAGTCTTTTTTGTTATAGTGCTGATAGTTTTTGTTTATGAGTCTTTTTGGCAGTATAGTGGATTAGAATTCTTCTTGAAAATGTACCATATTTTAGAAAGTTTACTGTGTTAATCCATAAATGCAAAATTTGTTATTAAAATAATAAGTAATATATTATTATTTATCATTTTGTATTTGTGAATAATTTTCTGAATTAAAAGTATTGCATCAACAAACCATAATAAATAATTTGTTTTGACGATGAAAAATTTTTAAATTAAAATATATTTTATATGAAAAATGATTTAAAACAATAACAGCATTTCAGACTCCAACTGGTATGCCTTATGGGACTGTGAATCTTAGGCATGGTGTTCCTCCAGGAGAGACTCCTATAACATGTACAGCAGGAATTTCAACTTTTATTGTTGAATTTGGTACACTTAGTAGACTTACAGGTGATTCAGTATTTGAAAATACAGCTATGAAAGCTATGAATGCTTTATGGAATAAAAGATCATCTGTTGGGCTGGTATAAATGATTTTTATTTTTATTAAAGTTTTATTAAATATTATAATTGAAAATAAATCATTGTATATAGGTTGGAAATCATATTAATGTTCAAGAAGGAAAGTGGACAGCATTAGATGCAGGAATTGGAGCAGGTGTAGATTCTTATTATGAATATTTGGTTAAGGGATCAATTTTACTTCAAAAACCTGAATTAATGAAAATGTTTAAAGGTATTTTATAATAATAATAATAATAGTAATAACAATAGTTATAATAATAATAATAATTAACAAATATGAAAGTGTACAGTAATGAAATAGTTCATAGTATAGAATGGCTTAAAATAAAAACACTGAATTTAGATGAAAGGTCCTGTATGAAGTATATGTTATATTCTCTTTTGGTAATCAGTGATGCAAGTAACACTAAATTAAGTTAAACACAACTATTCAACCATATTTCATTGGATATTATTTTAACAATAATCACTAAGACAATAAAACATTATCACCATATGGCATAGACTGAAGAAATAAATAAATAAATTTATTATCTCCTAGTACTGCAGATAATAATGTTTGAAAGTGACACAATAATGCATAGACAAATACTTCATGCACTTTTCTAAACTTACTAACAAATAAGTAAAATTAAAAAAAAAACAATGCTGCTTTTATTAAAATCCACTATTGGTATCTGGCCAGCATACCCAAATGCAATTATTTTCTTAATATTCTTGAATGGTATGTTGTTCCTATCAAAGTGATTAAGTATATTTCTATCCACCTTGTACCAGTGATGTACAGTGAGTGGTAGATACTGTATATTCATTCTTTCTTTTAATTTAAATCAGCTGTTTCTGTAACAACCTCCATAATAATATTTTTATCTTCAATATTTGTCAAAATCAGCTATTTCTGTAACAACCTCCATAATAGTATTTTTATCATCTTCAATACTTGTCAGATACAAATAGAAACATTTGTTGCCAGTTAATAACAATAGCATTATCTCCTAGGAAGTAGAAGAAACCACAACTTTATGTCATTGCGAAAATGTTTAAAAAGATTTTATGTCCAATCTGGCACAGTTTTCATTGTGGGACAAACAGCTCAAATTTGGAACAGTCCCACATAATCCGGGACGTCTCCTGACTTTACTTATAGGTTTCAAATTTTTAAACTCTGAAGTTGGGAACTGGCCTGTATGTGAGTATATGCTGTATTTTGAACTTATATTGTTATAATTTAATTTCATTTAAAGGAGTATTCTGCAGGTCACCTCCCTGTCAGAATTTGAAGAAACTTTGTAAAAATGTTGGGGAGAGTGAACAGAGTATAATTGTCTATTATCATTTTTCCTATAAAATTGACAGGGCCTGCACTAAAAAAATTTAATCTTTTGAAAAACTTATGAAGTGCTAGAACCAATATATAGTTAATGAAATTTGACATACATGATGATAAGATAAAGTGACCAGATATCCTGGATTATACAGGACTGTCCCAGATTTGAGTTGTTTGTCCTGCAATGAAAACTGTCCTGGATTGGACATGTAACGTTTTTAACATTTTTGCAATGGCACAAAGTTGCCATTTCCTCTACTTTATACTAGATGACGCTATTGTTATTAACTGACAACAAATGTTTTTACTTGTACTGACAAGTATTAAAGATAATAAAAATATTATTATGGAGGTTGTTACAGAAACAACTGATTTAAAATTCAAATTAAAAGAAAAATACAACTAAGCATAGAAACATTGAAAGCAATATTATTATTAGCAATTAATAATTAATTTATTAATTAAATTAATTATAGCAAAAATATATTTTATTGCAGGAGTGTACAATACAATATTTTTTTGCTGAAGAGTATTGTGACTATGCATTATATTTTTACATTTATATTTAACATAACAAAGAATACCTGAATAATAATATACATTTATCACATGGAATTTGCTTTCCAATATCCATCTTAAAATAAATAAAACAAAATATATAAAATTCATTACAGCAATAATTGGAAAATATACAAACATTACTTACAGGAAATATATTGTGTTATAAAAAAAAGATGCACCTCTAAAAAATAGAGTGAAAACTATGAAATTTGGTATACAAAAATTTTTCAAGTAGATATATAAATGATTAAATTTCATAATCAATGAATGCACAGGGCATTTCAAGAGTACATGAAAAGGATAAATCTAGGATCAATATAAGGAGCAGAATAAGTACAAATATATCTGAAAAAAATAAAAATAAAAAATAACCACTGGGGGAAGTTTGGCTAGTATAGAATCATTGGAATATATTGATAATACAGATTCTATTCAAAAAATCACTTATTCTGTTTTGGGATTATTATCAAAAAGTTAAAACAAATTAAAAACAATTTAAATACACACATAAATAATAACAACTTTCTCATATCCTTGTAACAGTGTGGGCAATAATCAAAAGAGGAAGAAAAATGGGAAAGATAGAGGAAAAGAAAAAATCTCAAATACCATCAATCAGATGGCACCATACAGTCCTATCTCTATTCATTATTTTATCTTCCTTTACAGTCATTCATTCTTCATACACATCCACCTCTTATAAAGACTTTGAAACCCATATATCCTCAGATACTCATTCACTTGTTCTCTCCATTCTTTCCTCAATCTTCCACTCCCACATTTATCCTACACATGCCCAACATATACTTGCTTTCTTAATTACTCTTCACTCATTTGCTCTATATGATCAAACCATCTCAAAATTGAATATTGCCTTTATCACACTCTCTTTCACTTATTGTTTTGTATTTCATCATTCAAGACACAATCATATCTCCACTGCACTCAAACACTTTCTATGCCTTTCATTACATAACCGGATCTCACTTCCATACATTAGAGTTGGGTTATAGTGCACACTGATACAGTGGTACCTCGGTATATGCCCACTTTGGAATAAGTCCAACTTGGTATATATCCTGTTTGGATACGAAAAATTTTGCTTGGTATACAACTTTTGTTTGGAATATTACTGACTCACTTGCTAGAACCTGCATGAGTCTGTTGTGTGTTCTCTTAAAAAATATATTTCTTATATAAAAATTATAACAAATCATAATAGCATTGTCTGTAATGACCAGACAATGTTGTATTTCTGAAACATCCTGAGGAGAAGGCAGAAGCTAAGTTCTTTGGACAAATTTTTAGTAAAAGTCAAAGCTGGTGAACCTCAACAAGGTCCAAGTAAGGAAAAGAGACAGAAAATAGAATTTCAAATTCTTTAAGTTTTATTGGAAGTGAACTCTCCTTCCAAACAATAATATCTCCTCCTCCTCCCTTCTCATCACCATCTTAGTAGGCACTTGACTCTTCTCAGAAAGTTGCGAGGTTATGCTTTCATTTATTTCATCTACTGTAATTGCTTTTGTATTTATGTATTTTAGTATTAAGCAGTGTTTAAATTATTTTGTACAATCCCATCGATGTATAATATGCTAATAACAATAAGATTTTTTCATGGGAACGTATTAATCATTTTCCTTTTATTTCTTATGGGAAGAATTTGTTTGATATATGTTCTGTTTGGTATAAGTCCAAGGATCTGGAATGGATTAAAGACATATACCGAGGTACCACTGTATATGGCCATCCTAGTATTTTTTTTGACAGATTCTTATTTCTAGTATACTTCCAAGCACATCCACATTTAATCTGGCATTTTTTCTTATAATCTTACCATCAATGGGATCTTCCCTCAAAAATACTTCCTAAATATACAAATTCATTCACCTGTTCTAGATTAACCTCATTCAGTTCAATCTCACATCTTGTACATTCTTCTCCCTTTCAAACACAACTACTTTCATCTACTTTGCATTTATTTTCATTGTTTCCTCAGACATGCTTCATTCAGTTTTGCAATAAGCATCCTCAAATTCTTGTTCATTCTTGGAGAGGAAAATAATGTCATTAGCATACAATAGACAGTACACATATGTACAGCTCCGGCCAAAATGTTTGTCACCTCACCGGATACGTTCGGCTTCCTTACAATACTCGGCTTCAGCATGCATTAGTTTCCTCGGTAACGTAGGCACTAATGTGCTGGCGGAGGGATCGTCCATTATGTAGTTCGCTAGCAACGAGGGGTAGGGTTCTGATAGCGGCGAGAGAACTGTGACGTGTTTAAAATGAATATTAAAGTTTTCATAGAAAACGAATGGCGGACTAATATTATGGCTTTCGTAATAGATAATAAAAAACTATGTGCGATAGGTGGAAGTGATAATTTTTCCTGAAATACTAATCGAGATGCAGGGATGAGAATGACGTAGTCAAACGTCATCCTCATCTCTGCATCTCGATACTGAAGACAATGCCTCGTGCCATCACGAAAGAAATTAGAGATTTGGTAATCCACCATAGAGAAAATGGTGTTTCGGTGAATGAAATTGCTGAAATGTTGGACATCAGTAGGAGAACAGTTATTAGGATATGCAAATGTCCAGCAGAAAGAGGCACGTTGTCGCCATTTAAATCAACAGGCAGACCCAGAGTTTTTCTCTATGGTGGATCGATGTATAAATTTATATTGAAAAAGCATTTATTGCCAACTTGTTTCTATGTTATTATTTATACATTGTTAAAATTACACATTACAAACTAATCGTTTGAGATTTACATATATAATTCGATAGTTGTATTTGGGTGGGGATATTATATTCAACTGTCTGCAACGATAAGCGAATATAGCAAATTCGAAATCCGTTTATATACAACGAAACATTGTGAACATACGTAGGAATATATTCATAATCGTCGCGTTGAACGTTATAAGTGGAATGAAATGCCATCGTTCAGTTTCTTCCTGTTGTATCCCAGAAAACACTAAAAGATATTACGCACGCAACGCGTCCCTCTCTCGTCAGGGACTATGCAAGGAGGGATGTCATCCATATATACCGCATACTCACTCAATATAAGTTTATTTTACATGTTTGCTTCAAGAACTTCATCAACAATTTAATAACCTGTCTTTATTGGGATTTCCTGCACGAGTTCGTTAAGCAGCCAGAAGGCAGCATTGCGGGCTGCTTAGCATCAGTATATTTCATCCTACATTTTTTGCGGATCTGTCTTTACGAATCCATTGGAAATTGTAGGACGTATAGAAGAGACACTTAGCAATAGCTAGGGACGGGTTCGGCCCACTTAACCAATACAGATATGAATCGGGCGACCTGTTAACTATTCAAATGCTCCGGGTGGCACTAGCAAACCGTTGTAATTAATTAAAAACACAAATATCAAGTTTTGTAATGGTCAATACGGGTAAAATTTCGACATAATAAAATGTTTAAAATGATTATTGATTGAATGATATAAATATTATTGATTAATAATAATCAGATTTTTTAATCTTTGAAATCCTCCAACGTATTGAACGCTAGACAACAATATTGGAGACTCCCTTATTCGAAAGGAAAAATTATGAATGTTTGTCAAACTGACACTTAAGTAGCAGGGACATAATTGTGTGTGTGTTTGAATTTCGCGAGAAATGATCATCTTTCCAATTATTACAGTTATAAATTATCATATTTCTTTTTTATACAAAATAACTAAAACATTTGTAATGATATACTTGTATTTAAACTGTTTTCAAATATTACTTTCTTAATAATTACGTTTGGTTTCAAACCATCTGTTACCTTATTATAAAAAAGTAATGCTGCGAGTGATAATACTTTAGAGCGATCAGTCTTGCCAATTTACCTCCCATGCTTTGCGTAACCCATCTCCCCTACATTGAGTGCGTGTGGGACACGTCTAACGCACTCAATGTAGGCAGCACGGTATGTGGATTGGAAACTGTAGCTGATCATGATTTCCGGTTTCCAGTGCCTAGTTGAAAGTGACAAACATTTTTTCCGGAGCTGTACATCCCCTTCACATCTAACTCAATCACAGTAATTCCCTCACATATGCATTCATGTATACATTAAACAGCTACAGGGACATCACACACTTTTGTCTCACCCCTTTCTCAATTATAAACCATTCTGATATGCCTTCATTTATTTTCACACTTAAACAACTGTGATCATACATTGCTCTCACTGTCCCAAGCAGCTCTTCTTTCACATCATATTCTCTTAACATTTTCTACAGATTATTTCTATTCACTCTGTCATATGTCTTCTCAAGATCTACAAAAGCACAGAATACCTTCTTCCTCACACAGAGATACTTCCCACATTCATATACATTAAGAAAATCTGGTCCACATATCCTCTTCTACTCCTAAAGCCACACTGCACATCCCATACTTTCTCATCAGTCATCCTCTTCACTCTCTCAATAACAATCTTACAAATACCTTCCCAGCTACACTTAGCAAATTTATACCCCTATAATTTTTGCATTCACCTCTCTTACCTTTCCCTTTGTAGGTGGGGACAATCACCTTTCTTCCAACATATAATTTACATAGGTATCACATCCATTCAACAATAGACTTCTCATTGTTCTTTTCCATCTCAGCTTGTGATCCCATCCGTGCCAGGTGTCTTATCACATTTCAATCTGCCAATTGCACTCATAACCTCTTCTTCATTGATTTGCTCATCATGCTCATATTCATTCCTTACATTCATCCTGATCTCCTCACTTTCGTCCTCATCCCCTTCTCCAATATGTTCGTAAAGCTCATGGAAATACTCACTCTATCAACTGCCCTAGATTCATCCACAACATTTTTATTTTTCACACCCAGACACATCCATATTTTGTTCTCTTCTCAGATTTCTGATATACTTCCAGAACACTTTTATTCCCCTCAAAATTATTCTGCAATTTCTTATCTCGTTCTCTTGCTACCTACCCTCTCTTTCACTATCTTTGCACACTCTTTCTTACATTTCTTATATTCATCTACCTTCACATTTCCATTTAACATTCTCAAATATGCTTTCTTATTCTAAACCACTGCCTGTGTCATCTCATTATTCCATCTGTGAAGAAGTTAACTCGGACCTATCCTATTATTATTTCTATTATTATTAATGTATTATATTTTAGTTTAAGAGTCAATTCACTTTTCACATTCTCTATCTCATCAGTTAGCAGTTACTAGTTATGGATCAGAAATCTGTCTTCCAAACAAACTCTCTTGGCTCTTGACCTCATCTAATCTAAATAATTTTACCGCTGATCTCATTTGAGAATATAAAAATGATCTCTTATTGATGTGTTATTCAGTATTTAATTAATTTGTAAAAAAGATGACATAAATTGATTACTCTGTAAACTTAGAAATTTGAAATTGTTGCACGACATTATGTAAATGAAGCAACTTGGAGCTGTAAGTCACTAGTATAAAAACGTACGCATCAACTGACACAATGAGGTGTTCTTATTGTAGTAGAGCTGATTAAGTGATATTTGAATTTCTTGGTAAAGATCAACCATGGCTTAAGTTTGTATCGGAAATGGAAGTATTAGATATTAATTCAGATTTAAGATCATATTAATTATTATTTTGAATATTTAGATATTTGAAGTTTGTTTAAATAAGTTTTGTTGATGATTTGTGCTTTATTATTGCTTAAATAAAATTTTGGTTTACACTTTTGTAAGTGTTTGAGTCAAATAAATTTATATTTTTATTATTTAACTTTGTTTTGAGAATTATTCAATTTATTAGTATAAGTTTCTAACGTCTTTTTTGTCATTTAGGTCTAACACTTATTTGATACTTTAAACCGTAAGTTTTTCAGATAGATGTTAGTTATTGATAAATTGGTTTTGATTTGATATTTTTATTTTAGGAAACAGTAAAAGATCTGAGCTCAGGCCGGACTCTGGATTTGCAGAATCATTAGAACCATTAGATTGAAATTTTAGTTTATTATTATTTGGTATTTTTGAAATTAGCGACTTTGCACTCCAAGCATCACCATTCTTCTTACCTATTCTCACTTCCCCAACCACTTCTCTTGCAAGACTCACTACACACTCCTTAAAGTGTGTCCACACATCCTCTGCATTGCATATATTCTCATCCTTTCAGTTTTTTCACATCATTTCATATTTCTCTTGATTCACACACAAATCCTCCACTTTAACTCACATCTGTACTTCTTTTTTCCTCATTACATTTCTCCATCTCAGTAGATTCATTAAGTATTTCTATCCACCTTGTACCAGTGACGTACAGTGAGTGGTAGATACTGTATATCCATTGTTTCTTTTAAGCTTTCTTCAGCTATTTCTGTTACAACCTCCATAATAGTATTTTTATCATCTTTAATACTTGTCACATATACATGCCAGTTAATAACAATAGCGTCATCTAGTAGGAAGTAGAGAAAACCACAACTTTGTGCCATTGCAAAAATGTTTAAAAACATTTTATGTCCAATCCGGGACAGTTTTCATTGCGGGACAAACAACTCAAATCCGGGACGTCTGATCACTTTATGGTAAACAAATGCAATTTTTGTTTTTGCATGAGATGTTGTTTTCAGTTTTAAGATTAACTTTTAGATTAATTACAAAAAAAACCTTGCATTTACGTCTTCAGCTATATAATAGTCTATAGCAGACATGGGCAACCTTTTCTAGTTTGGGGGCCAAATTATCATTCTGTCGCCGAATCAAGGGCCAAGATAATAAACTAATATTAAAGGAATTAAAACAAGTTGCTAAAATTAATTATAAAGATAAAAATATTTTAATCTGATTACCATGTTTTTAAATCGAACATCAAATCGAAAATGATGATAAATTCTCTATTGCGATCTGTTTTACATCGTATCGACTATAGTTAATTCTAACTGAAAAAATTCGTAAATCATCGAATTCGGCTTTGAAAGTTCTTTTGTTGAAAAGACTATAGTAGAACCATGAATAGAACATACCATATTTCTCCCACCATGAATCCAACCAACTTCGCTGAAATGGGTCAGGGGCCGGATCAAATGAAGTGGAGGGCCGGGGGTTGCCCATATGTGGTCTATAGTATTCAGTCTGTTCTTTCAGATAAACATATTAACTGGATATTCTGTATATGATATTAAAAAGTAATTATAATAATATGATAAATATAAATTCAGGCATTTTTCTCAATATGATTCTAATTTCAAGAAAATAACTCCCGGAAAATATTACTCAGATTTTTCTTGTCTACAGTTTAATAATAATAATAATAATAATAATAATGTAAATTGATTCCAAATGTCATCATTATTAAAGTATATTTACGTCACAATTAAAAAAGTAAAAAATCATATGAGAGATTATTGTGCGATAGCACTAAGCATCAAGGAATTTATCATAAACATACTGACTACTAATAAAATATCGTTGAAGTCTGGTTCGATAAATTCAATGGCAACGACTATGAAAATCTGATTATGGCCATCAATGATTTCTTGGACAAAAATATCAAGATTTTGGTACATCATCTTCATTAGTCTATATTAATTTTTTTTTTTTACACAAATTTTTTTACAAAATTTATTTACACTGTTTTATTATTTATCATTTGTTAATTTTAATGCTTCTCATTTATTTGTTCTATTTTAGTGAGATCTTATCCTCAAATAATATTTCTTTTCTGAAAGAGAGAGAAAACAATTTCTGAGGATATTTTTTTAATAAAAGTAGGCCTCACAGAATACAGAAATACTTCCTACAGCTTATGCGTTCTAAAAAATTATCGCACTAACTGAAACAGCACTGATCGGGGCATATATTCAATGGGAAAAATAACGATTCGTTTCCAAAGGAAATTTTTTCTTTGCTAAAAAAAACAGAACTGACTGGCTGACTGACAATAATGGAATATAGAATTTTTTTGTTTTTTAAAAGCTACAAGAGGATGAAATAAGACGCAATTACACCTAAATTATTATTATTTTATAACAACATAAGTTTTTATGCTGTGAGGATGAGGCTGAACTATTAGTGTCAACATTGTGTGGAAGAATTGTCAGATATTTTTATATACGGATATATAGTATTGTATTTATAAATTTTTATGATTTTTAAGAAATTAGATAGTGATGAGCATATTACTGCATTATAATGGATCATTCCACATAAAATTAAATCCTCAGGCGCAAATTATAAATCGTACAATGCAAGTACTCTTGTATATTATTCTTTTTTTACTCGAGTAATTAAGTTTTCTGTAGGAAATAGTGTACTTCTTACAGAGGCCCCCTACTCTAAATGAATTATTTCTTACTAAAACGATTTTTTTTCTCAGAATGTATCATCATTATTCCACTTTTAGAGAATTTCTTTCATAACTTAATTCTTTTCATATAAAGAAAGATTATTTTCTCTAATAGTTATTGTATCCCGTTTCCTAATAATATATTATTTCCTTTCTAAAAGATATTCTATTTAAAAAGTCTAGTTTTCATATAAAGAAAGATTATTTTCTCTAATAGTTATTGTATCCCGTTTCCTAATAATAAATTATTTCCTTTCTAAAAGATATTCTATTTAAAAAGTCTAATTGTGTGATTACTATAATTTAAATTACAAATAAAATATATTGATAACTAAAAACTGGAACACTAAAACTTTGATATACAGTAGTACAAATTTCAAGATGCAAGAAAAGTATTATGAATAGACAAACACAGTTTTTATATCGGAGATAGAATTCAAATTTCTAGCTATATAAGAAGATATAACATTTCAATAGAAGCTCATTTACATCACTAACAAGGTAAAAAATAAAAAAACCTTTTAACTAATGAGATAAATAACAAATAAATGCATGTTTTTGCTATTCATATTAAACCATAAAACTTTAATCATAACGAATTTTCTTACTCAATTTTGCAGTTTATTAAAGTAGCTAAAAATAAAAAATGAAATTATTGTATCTTAAGAATTTAGGTTTAATCGTGTTAAAAGAATTAATTTTGCAATAGAACTATATCCAGTACTACTTTTAATTAATAATTTTATTACTCAAAAAAAATTTTTTTAATTCATTTTATGTAGTTTCTCATCTTGGTAGATTCTAAATAAGACAATTGCAAAGACAGCCATAAATTTGTTAAATTTAAAATAATATAGGCGGAAATTATGAAATACAAGAATCAACAGACTAGCACTAGAACATCCTTTTCTTTGGAAAAATGGAATATTCAATTTTGGAATGCAATCCAGAATTGATATTGGATCCTACTGAAAAATCATTTCTTCATATGACCATTCATTTACACATATTTAAATCTAATATGTATATCAGAGTTTATATAAAATATCCTTGTCAAAAATTATTATATTTTTGGCAAAGATATTTGTATTATAAATAAAAATTTAATAATAATTTTAAATGAACTACCAGTCAAATAATTATTATTTAATACAAGAATTAAAAATAAAATTCTGTTACATTATTTAAATAATGGTGTCGCTATCAATTATCATGATTATTCTAAATATATACTAAAAATATCAAAATGCATTTTGTAATGATAAAACTATAAAATTTTATTATATAAGGTTCGTTAATATATTTGCAGCTTTAATAAAATTAGAATTATTTAATATAATTAATAAAATTTTATACGTTCAAAAAATATATAAAATTTTCCAATACAAATTTACAGTTTGGCTGTATAATTTTAAAATTCTTAATCTTTTAATCGTAATTTCAGTCTTTAATACAAGTAAATATGTCATCCTTGAAATGGGATTTAAGGATTTATTTTAAAATAATTAATGTTTGTATTAATAAGCTATGTAATGACTGTAGTTTCCATTTTATAAATTTAGTTGCAGTTCCATATGTATGTCTTTTTATAGATATGCATAAGGGCCTGCAAGAAGGAGGTCTTTTTTGATAAAATCTTTTTATTCGTATATTTCAATTATACAACAGTTTATAATAATATACAATATGCTATCATTTTATCCATATGCAGCTATAAAGGCTACATTATATATGTATTATGAGCATAAAGTTACTATTATTAATGTTTAAAAAGTAAAATTAAATTCGCTTATTTATGTATAAAATAAAATTCGCTTTTTAATTTTGAAAACTTTTTTGAAAATAGTTTTACAATTTATTAAACTGAAGACAAAGCAATGTATCCATTTCATAACATTCGTATTTATTACCTATATTTCATTTCATATTTTTAAAAAGAACGATATAAAATTTTTATGATGATGTTTGCAAATAAAAAGAAAGGAAGTAAAAGAATGCGAATGTTCTTGAATTATGGCTGTTTCCTATTTTAAAGGAAATAAAATGCAAAATGAAATTTTTCTGATCGTTTCTTTCTGTATATAAGAGAATGTTATGCGAAAAATTTAGAAATTTAATAAAATTCTTTCACAGTTACTGGAAAGATTAATTCTATATAAACAATTAGTAAATTAATAGGTTTTTTTTTTATAGAGGATGATAAATAAACTTTTAAACTTGTACTGTATTCACTTTTAATTTTATTCGCTCTTTTGGATAATCCAATGCTGTTTACAAAATGCAAAAATTATTCTATTCATATGCTTCCGTCAAGCATCTTGTTAATTTATTTATTGGATGGCTCCCTTTAATGTCCAGGAGGCAGCAGAAGCGTAGCCGCCGAAGTGGGGGCGTTACGTGATATAATACTCGATATTGAAGTACTACACTCTTTATTAATTATTAGAAGCTGATAATCACACTTATTAACAGTCAATTTTCCATATTGTCGAAATTACGTTCATGTCCGCCGTGTTAATGGAGTACCTAACCAATGTTACGGAGGGCTTCATTTTCCATTATAAAAGTTAAATAATTTACTACTTGAAGAATCTCATTGGATTAAAGCATCACTAATCCAGTGACCGTCTAATCACTGTCTAAAAAGTTTTTTATTGTTGTTTGTGTTAAAAAATAATAATAGGTTCTAAATTAAAGCCAAAACGTAGCAAAACCATACTAATCGATGAGGAAAAATCGATTTCTGATAAAGTTTAATAGATTCATATTTAAAGTGAAAGAATAGAAACATTCAAATCGTTACTACGGTTTACTTTACACTGAATAACGTCACATCACACAATCCATCAATTAAATAGGTCACGTAAATTTAAACGGAATGAGATCGAGGTCACATAATTCGCAACATCAGTTCCATTATTGCTAAAGCCTTTTACATCTTTAACTAAAGAGCTAGAAGGCATACTCATTGATAACCTTTTGAAGAATAAAGGATGAAGTGAGAATAGCACGAAAAAATAGGAATCGGGATCAATTTTCTTTTTCCTCATGCTCTTCTCATTTCATTCTTCAAAAAGAGTTTTTGCCAATAGTGGAAAAAATAGAATATTCTTTAGGTGAGTGAGACGGTAGGAGAATTCTGTTGTCATTCAAGGATATTGCTAAAAACATTGTTTTAATTATATAACTGGAATATTAATAAATTTGATCAACTTATTTACTACGGTTGTCTATCGTAGCAAATACATGAATGAATTTGCTACGATGATACATGAAAGCAATACAGTATTATTACGTTTATACAATACATATTATTTTAACTTGGTTGGCTGTAAGTAGCAAAAATTAGCAATAATAGAATCACATATATAGAGTACATTCAATAACAAAGGATTAGAAACGATAATGTTACAAATTATTTACCATCACTGAATGGTTGTTGGCTAAGATGACTTTAAATTCATTTAAATGTCTATATTTCTCAAATAAGAGTTTAGAAATTAAAATATTTATTTTTGATTCTTTCTGTTTAAAGTGGAATAAGAGTATATATAAGCATTAGATACAGTACATTTGTATGTTTATCAGTGTGATAATATTTTAATAATAGAAAAAATGTACTATCATATTTAAATAAAATTCAAGTATTACTTATCATATACAAGTATTCAAGTATTCATTATCGAAACTTACAAAATGATCAAATTCAACTAAAGTATTTATTTAAATAATTATATGATAGCTTAATTGATTTTTACTGACTTATTTTAAAGTAACTTTATATTTTGAATGTAAATTATCAAAATTGAGAAATTTAATTAGCACATTATACCGGTAATTAATTACCTTTGCCCAATATCGAAAAATCGAAAATTAATCAAAGCAATGCGTAGTTTCTAAATTACTCATTACTTAAAACCCTGGTAAGCTCTTGCCCCGTAAATATTGTTATCTGGGGCAAGTGCCTAACAACGCCATGGGGTAAGTGCCTATTAAGCTGTTCTGGCCTCATAACGCGTTCAATTTAATTTTTTCGTGTTTTATATTTTAATCTATTTATTAACTTCTTTTTCTAGCATATAACATGGGTCGCAGCTACGTCAGAAAAACCAACAGAGGCGATTATTCAAAAGAAATAAACGACATGCGAACGTTGTCCGAGATGACGATTGATAAATGCAAATATATCAATTAGAATTTTCATATAAACCATTTTTATTCGATAAAAAACATTTTGTCATATTTCACTATACCATCTCTCACATTTCACAAGGGGAGACACAAACTCCATCCCTCTGTCTGTATATTAAAGCCGATTTCGATCAGCTTTAACATACAGGTTGGGGGCCATCGAAAAGTGACTCGTGTAAATGGTTTAGGTTAGTATGCCTTCGTTTTTTAAAAAAATAAAGGCAAATGTCATGAAGCCGGACCGCGCCACTTATATACCTAAAAAATTAGATGTGTTTCAACCAAAGCGGCGGCGTAGTGGTTAAGGCGCTTTCCTGCGGAATTTATAAAAAATTATACATAGACATATAGCTTTAGGTTTTTATCATATTCTTCTAAATTATCAGCAAATGTGATTTTCACAAGTTTATTGATTTCATAAAATTAAAAAAAATATATATATAAGGTGGAGTGGGGTAAGGGCGGGGGAAGTGCATTATCGGGCTTTTTTTATTATAAGATAATCGAAATTTTGCTATTTGATATTGTAGTATTCTACTACAAGTTAATATCGATCTATCGACATAGATAACTCACGATGAATGATGAGAATCCAGTATTTACGTCGACTTTTACAAACGCGTCGCGTCCGAACAGCAAACAAAACTTTGACAGCATTTTAAAAGTGCAATAATTCTTAAGATAACTTCATATTAGGAGATATTTTTTTAGTAAGTACGAAGAATATTGATTAAGGTTTACATTACGTAAACAATATTTTTTGACATTTTAAAAGTTTTTGAGAAAAACCCTGGTAAGCTCTTGCCCCGTAAATATTGTTACCTGGGGAAAGTGCCTAACAGCGCCATGGGGTAAGTGCCTATTAGGCTGTTCTGGCCTCATAACGCATTCAATTTAATTTTTTCGTGTTTTATATTTTAATCTATTTATTAACTTCTTTTTCTAGCATATAAAAGGGGTCGCAGCTACGTCAGAAAAACCAACAGGGGCGATTATTCAAAAGAAATGAACGACATGCGAACGTTGTCCGAGATGACGATTGATAAATGCAAAGATATCAATTAGAATTTTCATATAAACCATTTTTATTCGATAAAAAACATTTTGTCATATTTCACTATACCATCCCTCACATTTCACAAGGGGAGGACACAACCTCATCCCTCTGCCTGTATGTTAAAGCCGATTTCGATCAGCTTTAACATACAGGTTGGGGGCCATCGAAAAGTGACTCGGGTAAAAGGGTTTAGGTCAGTATGCCTTTGTTTTTAAAAAAAATTAAGTGCAAATGTCATGAAGCCGGACCGCGACACTTATATACCTAAAATATTAGATGTCTTTCAATCAAAACGGTGGTGAATTAAGTGCAAATGTCATGAAGCCGGACCGCGACACTTATATACCTAAAATATTAGATGACTTTCAATCAAAACGGTGGTATGGGCGTTACGTGATATAATACTCGATATTGAAGTACTACACTCTTTATTAATTATTAGAAGCTGATAATCACACTTATTAACAGTCAATTTTCCATATTGTCGAAATTACGTTCATGTCCGCCGTGTTAATGGAGTACCTAACCAATGTTACGGAGGGCTTCATTTTCCATTATAAAAGTTAAATAATTTACTACTTGAAGAATCTCATTGGATTAAAGCATCACTAATCCAGTGACCGTCTAATCACTGTCTAAAAAGTTTTTTATTGTTGTTTGTGTTAAAAAATAATAATAGGTTCTAAATTAAAGCCAAAACGTAGCAATACTAATCGATGAGGAAAAATCGATTTCTGATAAAGTTTAATAGATTCATATTTAAAGTGAAAGAATAGAAACATTCAAATCGTTACTACGGTTTACTTTACACTGAATAACGTCACATCACACAATCCATCAATTAAATAGGTCACGTAAATTTAAACGGAATGAGATCGAGGTCACATAATTCGCAACATCAGTTCCATTATTGCTAAAGCCTTTTACATCTTTAACTAAAGAGCTAGAAGGCATACTCATTGATAACCTTTTGAAGAATAAAGGATGAAGTGAGAATAGCACGAAAAAATAGGAATCGGGATCAATTTTCTTTTTCCTCGTGCTCTTCTCATTTCATTCTTCAAAAAGAGTTTTTGCCAATAGTGGAAAAAATAGAATATTCTTTAGGTGAGTGAGACGGTAGGAGAATTCTGTTGTCATTCAAGGATATTGCTAAAAACATTGTTTTAATTACGATCAGTTAAAATCCTTTCGTTTCTCAAATTTCAAGAGTTCAATCCTTTTTTCTTTAACAAAGAATAACTCTAAAACCAAACATCCTATCTTAATGCGGTAAAAAGCATTTTATAGTAGATTTGTTCCTAATTCTGCTCGTATCAAATAAGGTGCGTAAATAAACATCAAAACTTTTTTAACTTGCACGTACACTCTTACCCCGTTTCGGATTAAGTGCGTGATCGCTGACATTTTGTAAGATTTTGTCGCAAATATAAAATTTTCAAAAGTAATTTAAACGGTATTAGCTGTGGAATGCCATTGTTAACGACCCTGCCAAATATCTATACGATAGATTGAAATACCTTCATTTAAAGCCCAACTTTGTAAAACCGCTGTGCACTTACCCCACTCCACCTTATTTAAAGTAATGAAATGGTTGTGAACTCCAAATTGAATACTTATAAAACTATTTCATTCAATTTAAAGCTAAATTTGTCTCAAAATAAGTGCTGCATAACAATTTTAAATGTCAAAATCTTACCTCATTTTTAATTTAACTTTAATTAATGAATAATTATAAATTTTCTTATACAAAATGCAATTTAGTATTTATTAATTTTATTTCTCTTTATATGTTTTTTATAGATGGAATTTAATTTTTCTCGATGGTGATCGATTAGTTTTCAATAGCAGATTCTATTAAAATTCTAATAATTATACTTCCAGTTCTTCAAATATATTATTGGTTGCATATTAAATTGCCTTCTTGTTAAATGTCACTTAAACTTTGGAATATTTTATTTTATTCAATAACTTTTCTTCTTCACATCATCTAAAAGCGTAGGAACAGAAATTAAAATCGAAAGTGACACGACTTCGAGAAACTTAACTGAAGACGAGTTGAAATTTTAAATGTTTTAGATTTCTCTCTTATATGCACTGAAAGAAATAAATGCTTTCGATAAGTTCCATAACAGCAAAAATCTGTTCAAATTTAAAAAATTTTATTTTGTAGTCAAGAATAGTCCGTTCCTACAGAATTCTTCTCTATCTATCTCAAGTGTTCTACTATTCGTTTTCGTTCAGGAATTCTATTCTATAATTCCTTCCAAGAGTGCGCTTCTTTCTTATTAGAAGTCTTCATTCATTCCTACAGTACAGAATTCTCGAATGAAAAAAGGCTGGTAAATAAAGGTTCTCCTAGAGAAAGATGTAGTAATTTTTAACATTCTTCAGCAGGACGAATCATATTTACAGAGAACTCTTTTCTTTCTTTAGATGAACTTTTTAAAACCGTATTGATATTCAACTTCTTTCCAACCATTTGATCTATAACATCTCTAAGATAAATACTGGGCTTCTTTCAAGAAAGATATTCCAATTTTCATTTAAGAATTATAATCTGAAAAACAATGCTTTCCATATTTCATTCAAGGGCATTGTTCTGATATTTTTTTATAGAACCCCTTTAAATAATTTGTTATTCTGATTTTATGCGCTTAATCAGAACTGAATTTTTCATTTTAAAAGTCTTTTAGCTACAGTTCTAAGCTACATTTTTATAGACCAGAAAGGTATATAAAAATGTAGCTTGATTTTTTTCAATAATTTTCTATATTTTAAGATCTCAGTCTCTTTTCAGTATTGAAGAGTAGAATCCAGAAATAATATCTAATAAAAAAATCGTATAAAATAAATCGCTTTACAGAAAACATTCCCTATATATTTTTACGCGCTCAACTGAAGATTGACAGGATAGCCAAATGGAAACATTGTCATCATGAGTTTCCGGACTCGATTCGAGTCACATATATAGATTTTTCAAGAGATCCGAGCCCAACATCTTGATCATAATCTTTCATCTATCCAGTCGACCCGTTCAACTCTTGGTAAGCTCTGAAATGGATGCTTCCATATAAAATATACAGTATATTGTGTATAAATTACGATGTAGCCTATAACTGAATTAAACACCCAACTTTAAATGAAGAAAATTATATTTGAAAAATTCCTTATCGCTAAGAATTAAAAAATGTATATTGTGTATAAATTCCGATGTAGCCTATAACTGAATTAAACAACCAACTTTAAATGAAGAAAATTATATTTGAAAAATTCCTTATCGCAAAGAATTAAAGTTCTTCATTGAAGAATTTTAAAATGAAATGTTTGAATTAAAATGTTAAGTAAACATAAAAGCCAATAAACATTTTTTTTAATGATACGGGAAATATAATGATAATTTAGAATAAACGTAGATAATTCCATTCATTTCATCCAATCTTATTGAAAATAAAAAGAAAAATAGAAACAAAATTTTAAACTAAAATTTTCAAGTTTTAATTTTCAACTAATCTGGAATCTGGAACTTTCATTAAAATTTTTAATTTTTACATTGTTTTTAAGTTGACAATATAATATTGTTAAATTCAATATTTTATTTTAAAAATATAAAAATTTAATTTTGAAAAAAACATTATTTGTTAACAAAACCCAATAAAAAAAGTTTTGTATCTAAACCAGTGGTTCCCAGCGTGGAGCGCACGCCCCACAAGGGGGCAATTCGAGAATGAGTTATTAACGATGAATATTTTGCATTCCTTATGGTTCTAGGGGCTCATATTTAGTATATAAATATATATTGTGACATACACATTTTTTAAATTAAAACCAGAATGTATATGGTGGTTTTGAAACTTAATTTGTTGTTTTTTATATCATTTCATATTATTATTATTTTTTAAACAATTTCTTAGTGATTTCTTCCTCAATACCTCAAGTGTCCTTTTGTTCTTTTATTTTTCTCTTTCATGGATGCCATATGCTTTGGAAACTTGTTTAGACCAAGTTAATGGCTTTTTAGGCTTCCTCCACGTAAATAGAAGTTCACTTTTTGAATAATAAAAATTATATGTCACAGGGGCATCAGAATTTTAGAGATGGTCATCGATTAGTTTTCAATAACAGATTCTATTAAAATAAGTTTGTTAAAAAAAGTTTGTGAACCACTGATCTAAACAGTCTAGCTTCTTTTTCATATTGTGCCTGATAATTATTGCGACATTATTCACCTTAATTGTTTATCTATAGATTGACTATGATTGGCGTTCAAATTATATTTATGATAAAATATTAAGACTAACTTGTAAGCATATACATGGCCTTTGATTAAGATCGAACCAGCATTTTTATCGAAAATCATGAGAGATGAAAAAACTGTAAAATAGAAACACTATTAAATTGTGTATATAATTCATATTTAACCACCAAACATTTTTAAGCATGCTCTTATTCACTACATAGAATAATTTTATTTTCGTTTTTTCCAAATGAAAAAGACAATAATTTTTATTGTGCAATTGGATTTTACTGAATTTCCCAAACAATTTTTGTCGAGGCGCTTTTTTCTACTATGAGTATTTTCTTAGTTATTTTAAGTTTTCATTGAAAACAAAAACATAGAATTCATATAACAAAAAGTGATTTAAGTAAAAATTGCTTAGAAAGATTAGTGAAATCCAATTGCATAATAAAAATTATATCTTTCAATTTGAAAAAGAAAAATAGAAAACAAAATTATACCATGTGGTGCGCAAAAACATGTGTAAAAAACGCTTGATTTGAATTCTATACATAATTTAATGCAACATCTATTTTGCAGTGTTTTCTATCGACTATGGCTTTTAGAAAAATAACAGGTTTACTCTTAATCAAATATCCTGTATATAGGCCTACAAACGTATCGTTTCGATGTAAACTAACCATTCCATAATCCGTAATCAAGTTATATCATTTTCAAATTTAAAGAAATATATATATATACATTTTAGAATAAAGCTAATCCACTTGATTGTTCCTTCTTCAATAAACATTCTAAGTCAATTCTACAATAATTAAGAAAATCTAGTAGGGCCTATAGTATTTTATGTGTTGTAGAGAACTCATGTTTACATTATCATGGCATAGCATATACCGTGCTATAATAAATAATTTAAATTTTACACTATAATATTAAATACAAATTATTATTATCTAAAAAATCCGAGAATAGCATATACCGTGCTATAATAAATAATTTAAATTTTACACTATAATATTAAATACAAATCATTATTATCTAAAAAATCCGAGGCTTATTTACTTTGATATTTATACATTTTTTTAATTGTTAATAGATTTGAATCAGACACTTTTCACTTAAATAATAGTAAAATTATAACAAAACAAACGGTGAAGATAACAGAAATTAAGCTGAAATAAATTTTATAAACTTAATTATTAATCATTTCAATAAAATTAATGGCCAAAAATATTAAAAAAAATTAAGTAAGAAAATCAAAAAATTTTATAATATCTAGAAGCAGCAGATTAGGTTTGCATAAGTCATTTTAATAAAAATAAGTTTGTTAAAATTAATAAGATAATTTAATAATTTTTCTCATTTTTTCATACTTTTAATTTCAGTTTAAAATGTTTTCTTTAGGAACATACCGATTTTAATCATAAATTATAACTTTTAAATTGAAAACACTTATCTTAAAACTCTTACATACCTGAGAAGCCGGTTTCTCACTCTCTTTATTTCTATCCATCATTGGAATCGGTTCCCTTCCTTGAGCCCTTTCTATATCGCCCTATTTCATAAACAAGAATAAAATGAAAGATGATTCATTTGCTTAGTTTAATTACATTTTGTTCCATTCATTACTAACTTGTTCATAAAACTCTTCGAAGATTACGCGAACAGTATCTTGTTGTTGTTCCCAAGGTTTCGTACTGGCACATAAATCGCAAGCTGTCATAGTGATGGCTTCTAATAATAACCTAAAATTATTATCTTATTTATATAAACACATAAAGCTTCCTAAATGCATACTAGTATTACAATAAAGTGATAACAGAGAATGAATTAATAAATTGATATTAAAATTAATACATACATTAAATAATAATAATACTAATAATCGATACATATGAAGAAAAGATATAATAGTCACTTAACAATAACAAATAGTTAAGTGTTAATAAAAATAGCTATAATGTAGAATATTCTTTAAGTTTTATAAAGTCGAAAATATTCAAATGCTAATTATTTTTGTAAAGCGAGTACAATTTAAAATTCGAAAAATGATGAAATAAATGTAGAAGATGGAGGGCGAGTCGAGAATTTTTCTAGATTTAATTTATTGCATTTTCGTTATTAATTCTATGTTATAGTAATATTTATGTATGAATTCCGAATATGGATTAATCAATAATTACATTAAAGATTTTAGTGAATTATTAATTGGATTTAATCTTGAAGAGTAGCTGTATGTAATCTGTTGGTTGAGCCCTTTTAGGAACCAGCACAAAACATTTAAGGGTCAAAAGTTTAAATTAATTTTGTAATATAAATATCGAATAATCAAATAAGTAATTTACTCTCTAAAATACTTATTTAGTGATTTTATAATAAATAAAATTTAAATTAATATAATGCAGCAGATTTTCTTTATTTGCAATTTTATAAACTTATATATCCTATGGCCAGAATGATCGAGTGGAAACGAGTTTCTATCAAAAGAACCTTGGAGATGAATCATCGTCTCATTTCTTGAAAATTTTTCTTGAAGGATCTTGATTTTGTCCATCGATCTCCGTTTTCATGGTTTGGTTGATCTCATCATGGAAATGGGTAACTCATGCCACAACTGGAATGGCTTTGTCACTTTAAAATCGGAAGATGGATTCGAAAGTGATATTAAAAACAAATTGAAACCAATGACAACTATAATTATAAATTCATAGAAAACTGTTTTTAATATGTATTCAAAATTTGATAATTATTGAAATACATTTTCGTAATAAAATTTTAGATAAACTATGTTATGATACGTTTTCAATGTTACTGTGAGTTAGGCATAGCGCTATAATTACATGCTTTCAATATACAATAATTTCAAAGAAGTGCAAAGAAAATCTTGCGATTTCTTAGGTGGGGATGGGGGAGTTGCCTCAATGCTTACGTAAGATTTAAAAAATTTTTAAACTTTAAAATAATATTCTCACTCTAGAACAGTGGTGTTCAACCTTTTTACCATGCGAGCTACTTTTCTATACTAAGTTATTCAGCTATCTACACTCTTATAAAGATCACGTTCCCCAACCTGATATCTGATTAGGTACAACTATGCAGTTAAATGCACTCACTAACTTCGGAGGACTCACTCTCCCAGCCCTAAAAACTTTATTATGTATTTAAAAATTTATTTATCACTTTTAATTATTTTAATTCAATAAATAAAACAAATATATTGAAATAAAATATTTATTTCTCTATTTTAGAAAACCAAAGTTAGAAAAAAACAACAGATTGATTACAGACTCATAAGTTACAGGAAATATTGGTTGATTAAAAAAAATAAAGTTAATGCGAAATTTGACATTGTTTGGAGCTCGTAATATTTTCAACGTCAGGTTGATAAGAAGTGGCCAGTGGCAGACAATCATGCAAATGACCATTTGTAATTTGGTTTCTTGATTTTTTAACGTTCATATTTAAAAAAAAGATTTTGACAAGTATGTCGATCCGAAACACGACAGAATTTTTTGCTCAATATCAGTTAATTTTGCAAACTTTTCACGTATATACTTCCAAATGATAAGAAAATTAGTGATTTGACAATTTTAATGAAAAATAAATAAACAATAGCAATACACTTAAAGAGAATTAAAAAATAATACAAAATAATGATAAATAAATTATTATGTTTTCATTTTTAAATCAAAATTTGCAAGGAGGAATCAACATGGAATAAACAAGAGATCGACCAAAAATCGCTCTGCGATCGACGGATTGAACACTCCTGCTCTAGAATTATTTGTACAATATGCATGCATTACATTACGAATTTATATTTAAAATTTTTCTGTTATTTATTGACATTTAATGTTAAAAACTCTAAATGTTAACTCTTAAAAATATTTTATACTTTTTTTAAGCAGTAGAAGAAGGTAGAGAAAAATAAAATATTACGTAATTTAAGAAATGATCAATAAATTGCTTACATGGAGAGGGGAGATCTAAAATGATCAAAATTACGTTTACATAATACTTGAGTGCTCTCTTATAAAAATATTGAATATCCTGAAATCTTGAATCAATTTTCAAAACTTTGTATTTGTGATAAATAATTTTTACAAAATTTAATGTCGGCCCAATTTTTTCAATTATTACAATAAAAGATTTGATATTATATTTTACTTAACAGTGTATTTGAATGCGTGTAAATGGTTTTATTCTCAATTTTTTTATGATATTAAATGAGATATAACCCAAAAGAATAATAAGAGCATCAATATGAATTTATTTATTTATTTATTTTCTAAAATTTTACTCGTCATTTTTTATGGACGTGATATATTCTTTATTCTTTACCAATTTACAAATCTATACAAAAAATATTAACCGTCCTTGCAGCTCGAATCCGAAATGATTTCATACGTTTGCTGTTTCGCACCACTGGAATATTATGTAACCTATGGTGCCTTGTTATCTTTTGTGGAATACTGCTTTTCCCCATTAAAGAGTCCGTTTTGAAGGGCATATTTACTAGTTTTATATAAAGAATTACTGTCCTTTAATTATTGTGCTGGCATTATATAAATAGTATCATAGAAATAGTTAAGGAATGTTTTAAGTACTGTATTGTTTTATAAATAAAAAGTAATTCAAGATAAAATAATTCTCTTATTTCAGTGGAAAAAGTAATCGTTAAAAAAAGTGTAATGTACCGTATTATAATACAGTATGTATATGTATATATATATATATATATATGAATGATGAACTGAAGTTTATTTTAAAAATCTATTTCTGTAGAATCGAAGTTTACATCATGAGAATAATTATTTGTGATGTTAAAAACATGTTTCTCACAATAAGTGTATATATTGAATATTCAAGTAATAGTATTAAGAGGCACTTATTTTGTATTTATTTATGTTATTAAATACCCTTTGATGATTGAAATTTCCAAAAATGGAAGGACAACAAAGTTTTAAAATATACAATTATGGAAATTTATTTACAGGACGTCTGTAAAATGTCAAATTAAGCGAAGGCATAGAAAAGAAATGATTGTCTCCTTTGTATAGGAGCAAAATTACTACAAAGCGAACAATCAGAATTAAGTAGATAATTTTGCTCATATAAAGCAAACAAAAACAGATCCAAGCCATTTTGATAACAAAGTTATTAGATACAAATAATAAGAGGGAATGATCTTATTACGATCATGTGTTTACAATCAATTATTTTGTTTAAAACTATTTTTATATAGTTGTTCTATTTAAAAAAGGCAGTTGTATAAAAAAATAGCTATAAAAATACTCTTATTGTAAAAATTTGATTATAATAAAGATTCTCCTACTATTAAATCCTACTATTAAATCTGAAAAAATTACTAATCAAAATGGCTTGGGATTTTCTTTAAATAATCTTGTTTAAATATAAAAGACATTATCAAAGAATATTTTGTAATACAATACCAAATAATTTCAAGAACTTGACAAACTTAATTTGGTCTTAATTAGTTTAACTCTTTTAAGTGATAATACAAATTATAGATGGCTGTGATTATCAATTATATTAAACATCTTATTTAAAAAATCTGTACTTGATCAATATATATATACAGATTTAAAAAAAAAAATTATACAAATAGTTTTAGTATTGATTTAAATTTTAAGCATCATCATTTATCGACTATAAACAATTTATTTAATAATTCTTGTCCATTAGAGTGATATATTTAATATCACCAACATATCAAATAATAAAAAAATTAATTTTTAATATGAATTGAATTTTATTGTTTTCTATTAAAAAGGAGTTTTTACTATACCTATGCTCATTATTATTCCAGTCGAACGATTTTGCATTGACAATTTCTTCCATTTTGGCTTTATTAGGGAAAAATATAGCTAAATCTGTAGCCAAGATACAATGCTTAATGTTACCTAATACCTAAATCGATAATAAATAATAATAATCCAATTTATTTACGATGCACATAATTTATTTATAATAATTACATATAATTTAAAGTCACATATATTTATTTAATTATCGGAGATGTTATTCTCATAAATATCAAACAATTGTCAATAAATTATTAAAGAGAAACATATTAATTTACATCATTTACCTGTTTATATTCAGTCGAACTCAAATTTTTCAAAATATTGTGCCCTTCTTGCTAAAATAAAATTTTTAAGTAATAAATTCAAGTAAATACATTTTAATATTATTTTAAATTTTAATATTATTTTAAATATTATTTCTAAAATTTAGTTTTATTCTTACTCTTTCACCATCTTCATTGGTCCAAATTCCTTGCTGAACTACTCCAAATTCTCCAATACCCAATTCTTTATTTAAGGATATATTATCCATTGATATTATATGTTTACTTGGAACTTTTATATTTGGCCTTTCCAAAGTAGTATCATTTTCTAAAACAGATACCCGATCTGGATCATCTTTATTTTTTGAAAGAATCATCTGAAATTATAAAATTTGTATTAAAATCTAAATGTATTATTAAATTTAAACAATCATTACTGAATAATTAACATGTTGAATGTATTAGCAAAGGAATTTGAGGAACTTGAGTGATATGTAACTAGTTATTGTTACATATCATTAAAGTTAAAAAGTTATTGTTCAAAACTTGAATTTCAAAATAAAACTTGATTCAAGAATTTTGAACTACAGTAAAATCCATATAAATCTGATATTTTTTTATAATCAAATGCTTCATAATCTGTCATTAAAAAATTATAATTGCTATAAAATTAATGCTGTAAGACAGTATTTCACTAACTATATTTATAATGAAATTTTTGTTGTTATAGAATTTATTATAAATTATTTATCATTTTTAAAGGCTAATGTGAATTTTAAGACATTATTCCACAATAAAATATAAATATACATTTTAACCCTAGACCAGAAAGAAGCATTCCTGACAAATGCTTATAAATTGGGACTAAGTTACAATTGATTTAAATGAAAAACAGTGTGTTCCAGAGCCCAAAAATGTCACTCATTTTCACTGAAATATTATGAAATACAGTGCTCCCTGGTTATAATGCGGGTTTGTGGGGTGGTGATTCAACAGAGTTATAAGACAGCTTCTCTGATTTTCTAATTTAGAGATTCTTAAAGAATAAGAGAAAGTCATCCAATTTATCCAAGAAGGTTCGTAATCTTCCTTCTTCTGCAATCCCTCCTCGTATTATTCCTTCCAAAATGTCCAACTCTCATTTTATTTGTGCTTTTGAGACACCACTTTTCACTCAATCTATTATATTTAGTTCTTCTTAATGGTATACAATTTTCTTTTATTGTTTGCTATTGTCCATTAAATAAATTAATTATTATTAACCAGTTCACTGCCTTTGCCGTGAATAGACGGCATGCACAAAGAACAACTGTGCACCAACTGCAGGCCTTTGCTGTGTTTACACGGCAAGATTGTGAAACGTTTTTAATTAATTTCCACTTATATATAAATGATTTTTGAAATTTAATTTATGCATATTTTATACTTTTATTATTACTTTCAGATATTGACTGATAAAAATTTTTTGCTTGTTTTTTTATTGATTTATTTTTTCCTTCTTATTTGATATGTTGAAAGTATTCTGAACCTACATAAATTCAGTTTAAATTCTTATATTTTATTTTATTTGAAAATTATTTATTTTTTTTAAATTGTCCTGCTTTTATTGCCAAGTTATAAAATCCATGTGTTTCCTATGCAGTATACAGGTAGGCCTCGATTAGTGCGAATAAAATGTTTCATGAATTTCTCGCACTATTCGAATTTGCACAATTCGAAGTACCAGTTTCACTTTTTTTTTTTCATTTCCATTTTCACACCATTCTCTTCGATGTTATTCCTTGTTTTTTAAAATTTTTTGATTCTGTGTTTTACCACAATTGAATTTTTGGGCTAAATCACGTTGTGACAATCTGGTCTCGCTAGGGACTGGATTGTCAACGGGGATGACTTCCATCTGTTCTTTCAAATTTAAAATTGTATTTTTGCATTTACTAGCCATTGTAACTTGCAAGAGATGACAGCTTCGTGCAGTAGAACAAAACAAAATCAAAACCAAATCATTCCCATGCTTCTTTCTACTGACTTTCCCTTTCATGTTTGGACTCATCCACTTCAGCCGCGTCAGAGCGGCTCAGGTTGGTTCAAAAATTTAAAAAGCAAAATATCCTTCGGTACTGGTCGTTTTTTAACAGGATTTTTTTTTTAAATATGATTTTATTGCCAGTCGTGGTCGCGTTAAGGAAGGGTCGTTTTAAAGAAGTCGAAAACCATGTTTTATATATATGAAATGGGTTGTTCCATCTAAAAAGTGGTCGTTAGTTCAGGGGATCATATTACAAAGGTGGTCGTTTTAGCAGGTTTCACTGTATTAACTATATGTAAAATATTGTAATTGGTTCTTGCTTTGTGAGATTCCGGCCATTAACCAACCTCACAATGAATAACCACAATACTAACTGTTTAAAATATATTTATTTTCATACTTTACATCGTTGTTCATCATCTATATTAATAACTTACCAGGAATTGCATCTCACACCATCATCAAAAGTGTTCTTCCTTTTATCCATTTCGATACTTTTTAAAAGAGAAAATTCTGTGCTATACTATATGTATACGATAACAAAGCTGAATAATAGTAATGTCAAATAGCTAATAGCAAAAAAGCCCATCTTTCTAGTGTTTCATCCCTTCAAAGCCAAGTGACTGTTCTTGAACTGCTCCGCGTCCGGTTTTACTAACCGAAAATTAACATTAATTTATTAATTGATATCATAAAAGGAGACGGACCCTTGTTAATAAGACTGGTCTATGCTTACAACTCGCATTAATCGAATATTACTCACACTAACTGAAAAATGGTATCAATTTTATAAGTCGCACTAATCGAAATTAAACGGTATCATTTTTATAAGTCGCACTAATCGAATATCGCATTATTCGAATGTATCATTTTTATAAGTCGCACTAATTGAATATCGCATTATTCGAACTCACTGGTCTATGCTTACAACTGGCATTAATCGAATATTTGCTCGCACTAACTGAAAAACGATGCAACTCACATTAATCGAATATTTGCTCGCACTAACTGAAAAACGGTGACTCGCATTAAACGAATATTTGCTCGCACTAACTGAAAAACGGTATAAACTCTCATTAATCGAATATTTGCTCGTGCTTACAACTCACATTAATTGAATATTTGCTCACACTAACTGAAAAATGTATCATTTAAGTCGCACTAATCGAATATCGCATTATTCGAACTCGCACTAATTGAGGCCTATCTGTACTGTATACACATCATGCCAAACTTTGATGAGATTATACGTCAAAGATTATATATATTCGTCAGGGTTCTGAAACTTATAAATTAGTTTCTGCTCATCTATAAATCCTTTTAGAAAATTAATTTATTCATATTTCAGATTCATATTATTATTATTATTATTATTATTATTATTATTGAATACCAATTCATAAATAAAGAAGCACACAAAATATTTTTATTTTTTCAATCTTATTTAATATATTGAAAGTATTCTGAACCTACATAAATTCAATCTAAATTTTTATAAAATGTTTTATTTTATTCTAAAAATATTTGTTTTTGTTGGACTATCCTGCTTTTAGTGTCAAGTTGTAAAATCCATGTGTGTACTAATTGATTTTACAGCACCATCCTACCCCTACTTCCTGTTCTTACTCACCCTCTCTTATATTTTGTTTGTAAATTGGACTATTCCAATATTCTAACTTATTGCTTTTCTATATTATTTCTCTTTCTTAGAGAACTCACTTTGCACTGGTGTTCAGTTTGGTAAGATCACATATTTTTCTGCTCCGTTTTCTTTGTTTGAAACAATCTGATTTCCAAATACATTCCTGATTTCAATTCAATTTTTTACAATTTTTTTTATAAAACGTAAATAAATTTTATGTATTTATAATATATTCCTGTTCAAATTTATTAATAGGAAATTCGATAAAACATTTTAAAAATAAATTTGTTAAATAATTGAAACTTAACAAAATATCTTCATAACCTTTTGTTGACCTCAAGTTGACCTTATCAATTTACGTCAAGTTAAATGGCTTTGGGGAGTTGTTGGTCACTTTGCAGAACTGAGCTACAAAATATCCAGTTCAATATTGGAAGTCAAATATAAATTACAGTAAGTCTTCAATGAAAATAAATAATGGATTATAATTTAAAAATTACAAGAGAAAAATTAAAGCCTAAATATTGTATTATTGATTCAAATTTATGGATATTTATAAAAAAAACTAAGAAAATAGAAACAAACTAATGTAAACAATATTCCGACATTTTAATTGGGGTGGCACACAAGCAATTAGATTGTTGGCTAGCAACTATATCGCCATTTTCTTTTCGGGAAATTTCTGTGCTGCCTACTAACATAGATCTAACTACTATTGGTTGAATAGGTATTTTCCAAACCAATAAAGCATATCATCATAAAATATAGCTGTAACTGTATAAAGGGGATAGATTTATACTTCACAACAAATTTCGCAGAAAAAAAACTATATTTTTATAAAATAAAATAAAAAATAATAATAATATGTAGAAAAACAATATCAGATAGTTGTAAATAATTGTTTATAATTTCAATAAATTAATGCCTATTTTATATGCAAATATAACATGATAATCCAGCTAAAATAATTTGCATATGTTAAGTTAGAAAAACAATTTTACATCAAAATATGGACCGATTTTAATCATTCATAGCTTGTTTTCTTCAGGAGAGATGTGGGTATCTAATAAAAGCAATAATTTCAATGGATGATTAAACAATCACAAAAGACAAACATATAAACTTTCACCTAATATAGGAAACAAATACTTTGGCAAATAAAGAAATTTAAAAAAAATAATTAAATAGTAAAATAGAGATATAGAATATTTATAAATACAAAAAATTTCAGAATTTTTTGACAAAAAATAAGAGAGATTTTAATTTTTTTATATTTATGAATATTAATTAGGCTTAATTATAAAAAACGGCAGGCCCATTGCTTCCAGGAGGAAATTGATTATGGTTGGTAGTGAATGGGTTAAAACAATAACTATATTTGTAAAACTCACTAAAGTCATGAAACAGCCACTAAAAAAACATGTCAGATACGAACTCCTACTACATATAACCTTTCATTTGCTTTGAATACTTGTGTTACCAATCAAAAATGTTTTGAAGTTGCCATTTGAAAATTTTTAACTTTGTTTTCAAAGATATTTTGAAATTTATATAAATTACTGTTAGAATTATTAACATGAATTCAAATTTCTATTATTTTATCATAAACAATAATAATAGTTCTGGAAGTTTTGTTAATTTTAGTTCTATTATTATTTAAATATGGCGACAAGAAGTTAGCAAGGTGGATGGACATGAATTATTCATTATATTTCTCTCAGAATCTCTTTCAAAAGAATGGGAACAGGAAACACCCACAGTATAAATGATAGCGTTATATCTGGGGAGCACTGTATTATTTACTTATATAAATGATAACAAAATTACTTCAATAATTAATGTTAATTTTCATAATACAGCCTAAAAAAAAACAGTTTTCTTTAAAAAAAGACCTAATAAATAGAAGATAAATAATATTTCCTTATATTTAAATGTTTAAAGAAAAACATGTAATTACAATGTAATCAATAAATTTGATCCAGGGACTATAAGTATTATATGGAAATGGTGCAATAAGTGCTGTTCTCTATGAATTAGTTATGATACTTTCTGATAATTGTTACCAGCTTAAACCATGAATATTTTGATTGTAATATTTAATTTTAACATATTTTAGGCTTTTATTATATTTTAAACATTAACATTTTCTTCTTCCAATAAGAATTTGATCTTTATTATGTAGAGTCCTCTTAGCAAATGGTTATAATCACAGCAACAAATGCTTTATTGTTTTGTTGCTAAAGTTTGTTCTATGTAAATCATAATTTCTTTTATATTTATATTATTATTTCTTACTGAGGAGGGTTTATTAATGGCTAAAAGCACTATAACATATTATTTACCCACATCTGTGGGTTGAAAGCAGAAATGATACTATTTCAAATAACATAAACCTTTAATGATTCCTGCTACAATCCTATTACTCTTCAGTTGTGACAATATGGAAGCATTATGTAGACTTCCATCTAAACAGATTACAAAGCAAAGCTATCATTTACTATTTAAAAAATCAAGCTCTAATTCTAGATCCAAAACTTCTATGTTTTTAAAAATCTGGACTTAGTCATCAATCTCTCCTTGAAGATCTGTTGGCTGATTTAATCATGATGTGAGCAGTTTGTAGTAGGTCCTAGAATGGCCCTATCATTTAATATCCTCTAATTGGAAAATGGTACAAAAATTTGAAAGTAAGGAAGAAAAATGTCTTGAATGAAAGCCAATATCTATTGTTATTTAGCAATTTCAATAAAGTATTCTTTGCATGAAAACAACAATGATAATTATTCACTATACACATTATCAAAAGCCAATGATAAAATATGCTCTTGTCTCTATTTTTATAGTGTTTTCTATCCTACTGGATACTAAGTGATGGGACATACTAATACTAATATCCACACATGTGATGTTATGTACCATTCTGTTGAAGGCCATTGTTCAATAAGGACTTCTCTTAAAAAATCAAATATAGGATCCAGAATTGAATCTGGATACTCCAAGTAATAAACAAATATTATATCACACAGTGATCTGGTCAACACTCTGGGTCAACCAAATTGTAAAAGATGTAGACTGATGACCTTTTAGATCCCCTGGTATAAATTTTGAGATACAAGAACTCATTCAATCCTGAGTAATGTGGATGGAAAACAAATAATTTCCACATGGTCAATCAGGCTAACAATATATTTTGAAATAGCTATAAACAAGTGAGTTCTGCTGCTTCTATTAACACAAGAAATCACAACAAGCACTTGACGATTATAAGAAAGTCACCGGGATTTTAGGCCATTGCCTGTTAATTCCGCTTTTCCGTTCGTCCGGAATTCCACAGGGAGATGGTGGTGATTTCGGCACTGGCAGCAATTATTGCCTCACGCAGTTCGATCTCGTTTTCGTGTTGCTTCTCGAGGATGAGTCGCTTAAGGTGGCCCCAGTAAAAGAAATTGAGAGGATTCAAATCTGGTAATCGTGCCGGACACGGAACATTAGGACTATTTGTTCCGATCCAGCGCTGGGGGAAACTCTTCGTTCAGATACAGGACAACACGGCCACCGTTATGTGCTGATGCTCTGTCTTGAAAAATCCACATATTTTCCTATTGTGACATGAAAGAACAATATGAATTATTACTTGTGCGTCGTTTTTAATGAAATTACTATAACAACAAAACCGTAAAAATAATAGAGTAACAACAAAACCCTAAAAATAAAAGAAACACTGGTGGAACAATTTCGTATAACATACCTGATTTCCCAATTGTAACAACAAAACCCTAAAAATAAAAGAAACACTGGTGGAACAATTTCGTATAACATACCTGATTTCCCAATGTCGAATTGCAGGTAAAATGCGATCACGTAGTAAAGACAGATAGACATCTTGTGTAAGTCGGTCTGAGATAAAATATGGCCCAATTACTTGGTCGCCCACCAGTCCTGCCAAAACATTTACAGCTTTTTGATATTGAGTGCATATAGCTAACATATGGTGTTGATTATCTGCTGCCCAATATGGAACATTTTGGCGATTTGGAGCGTAATCGATGTGGAATGTACACTCATCTGAAACAATCAGTTTATAGAGCAGATTACCATCATTGTACAACAAGTCCAACATCTTCCCACAAAATAACATTCTTCTATCATCATCACCTGGAAGAAGTTCTTGATGGTATTGATTTTTGTACGGGAAGAAGTTTTCTTCTCTTAATGTTTTCCAAACGGATGATTTGCTGACGTGCAATTTATGCGCGATTGAGGCGCAAGAAATTCTGGGTTTTTCAATTACTGACATGCAAATCGCAAGTTTTACTTCCTTTGGTAAAGCTCGACTTGGGTGATGAACGGGTATCAAACCTGGATTGGCATTCCCATCTTTTTGGAATTTCTCAACAACAGATTTAATTGTAGAGACGGATGGAATAGGTCTTCCAGGGTACAGCACCGCAAAATGATCTCTCATGCGCCTATAGGATAAGCCTGAATTACGTGCCCGAACCATCCATACTCGTTCAGTAACGTTGTAAATAATATTCGGCATTTTTAAAAATGTTCGAATTGCGGCACGTCTGCGTTTCTACGCTGTCGCTATAGCAACAACAGAATTTCTGTTTCTCGCACATCTTTTGATGTAAATTTTCAGTGATTTATTTTCAAATGTGTAATTACACCAGAATTAAAATCCAATAATCTTGTGTGTTAAATCGCTTTTTGTTTCTTGGATGCAATAATAAATAAATATCGTTCGCTACGAAAATTTATTTTGTATTTTTAATTCTAACGATTCCTGACGTGATAGATGCATCAGAATTGGCTCGATGCCAAAAATCAGAGTGTGCGGTTTCAAGAAAAACACCCGGTATAAAACTAACTATAAACAAACAAATTAGAACACAGTGTGACAGACGTTCTTGACCAATCATTCTCAACCTGCGACCCGCTAAGCTTTTACGTGTGGTCCGGAAAACACAGTCATGAATTTTTAAAAAACGAAAGTGCGGAATTCTTTTCCCATGTGCAAAAAATAAATAAATAATTCTGATATTAAATTTTTTTCTAAATTTCTAGATTTAAAAAAAAAATTAATATCCGAATTATTAGCATTTCATTAGAAAAATTAGAATTTTCCTAATTTGCTAGATCCTTCCTGATGCACTCATAAAATTTTACAGGTTTATAGGTCAGTTTGAAAGACACTGACCTATGGCATTCACAAATTGAGAAGTCGAGTTTTTTGTAGGTGATTTTTCAGATCAGTATCTTTGTGTGATCAGAACTTTTTTATTGTAAAATGAGAGAAAATATAAGTATGTGTATAAGAAAAAAGGTTTATTATAGTAAAGAACATATATTTTTATTACTTAATTGATTATCAAAAAAATATTTATTGTAAAATGAGAGAAAATATAAGTATGTGTATAAGAAAAAAGGTTTATTATAGTAAACCTTACATATATTTTTATTACTTAATTGATTATCAAAAAAATACTAAATATTATTACATATTAAAGAAACATAATACTGTATTAAAGTAAAAAATGTTTAATTACTCAACTAAAAGAGCATGGGTTGCTAATTTCAGCTTTCCTCTTGAACGTTTCTCACCTATAGGTAGACTGAAGGAGGTTTAACATATTTTAAGCGTATAGCTAAACCTATTTACAGATATTTTAATTTAAATACTGACCACTTATATTACATACTGATATTTTATTATAAATACTGACCATTTATTTAAAATACTGACCAAATATATTGATATTTTATTATAAATATTGACCATCTATTTAAAATACTGACAAGCTAGTATATTTACAGATATTTTAATTTAAATACTGACCATGGTGTAATACTGACCACTTATATTACGTACTGATATTTTATTATAAATACTGACCATTTATTTAAAATACTGACCAGATATGTTTAAAAATACTGACCCAATAAATAGCAGCCGAATTTATTTTAGATGTTATTGTGTAAATCATTGATATAAATGAAAGTGATATTATGAAATTGGAATATGATAAAATTATAAATTTAAATTGTTAAATATTAATTTGATTTAGAAATTTAATTAATTGAAATACAGTGAAACCTGTTAAAATGACCACCTTGATATAGTAACCATCTGGCTAGAGACCAAATTTCAACAGCTGGTTTGTTTCCATAGGATATAATACTATATTTGTTTTGTATAGTGACCAACAGTCTAATTTGTATATTGACCACTTAATTTTAAGAAATTTTAACCTGTTAAAGTGACCAAGACAATTAATTTCATGAAAAAATTACTGTATTTTTTCTTAGAATTTTTTCAATTAGATAAAATTCTAAGGATTAGTATTCCATTAGAATTTTTCTGTTATGATAAAATAGTCTGTTAAACCAGTATATTAAAAAGTAAATATTATAATATTACTGTATATGTACCTTTATAGAGTATTTTAATTTATTAAATGTACATATACAGGTTAGTGTTAATTCTAATACAGTATATGCTTGCTATATGACTTTGCTTGTCAGAAGATGATTTGTGCTATATGTCTTCATTATCGCTTGACTGATGATTTTAATCCAAACTGCAAATTTATATTAATTAATTGGGGAAGGGGGATCACTGCCTGTATAGTGATCACCTGTGAAAAGTGACCAGTCAGGTCGGTCCCAAAGGGTGATCATTTTAACAAGTTTCACTGTAGTAACAGTTCAAAAGCTTAATTAAAAGAGGTATATAAATTTCATGTAACTATTAATTTACAGTTCAAACTTTTTATAATACTTAGAATCGAAGGCATCATATCATAATATAAAGGATTCATATTAATAAATTTTAGCATCTTTTATTTTATTTTTATATTTTTGTATTTGTTAAGTTTTTATAATAAAGTAGAGTGTAATAATAATAATAAGTATTAGTTGTAGGCAATCCATAAATTTTGGACATTTCTAATTTATAACCCCTCTGTCTTATGATGTGTTCAAATTCCACAGTTATAAATCATGGACTATCTGTATTTTTTATAATATAGAAACAAAAAATTTTTTTAGCAAAAGTAACACTGAACCTAAAAATTGAGAGACTATTAAATGCAACAGTTATATTTAAAGACATATTTCCAGAATTAGATGAAAATGAAATAAAAAAAATTGTAGTGTATTACAGTAAAATTATATTTATTATAGAAAATATATTAAAACTATGTGAAAATATTGAAATGATTTTGAATGAAGAATTGTTTTTTGAAAAATAAAATTTAGTTGATTTTTCTTTACTTTGAATGCTAAAACTTGGCTTGGTTAAATGGTTAATTAGTAAAGGATGAGGTGCAGAAAATGACTTTCCTGATAATATAGATAAGGAATAATTTAAAATCAACAGTCTTTTTACTCGTTTGATATTTTTAAAAATTACTTTGTACTTTTTCAATATAAAACATAATGCAGATATTTCCAACTTACAATGATATTGCATTCAAAAATTTTAGTTATAGTTCAAATCTGTCATAATTCAGAACACAATTTTCTATAAATGCAATGTTATAAGTGGAAGTTATTTTCCCAAACCACAAGACTTCAGAATATTGAATATTTTTAAAAATTAATAGCATACAGTAATGTTGAATAAATGCTTTTTATTCTTTAAAATGAAGAAATTGTGTATTTCATGCCTATCAAAACTTTATATGGGTAAAACTAAAGAAAAACTCGTTTGATATTTTTAAAAATTACTTTGTACTTTTTCAATATAAAACATAATGCAGATATTACTCGTTTGATATTTTTAAAAATTACTTTGTACTTTTTCAATATAAAACATAATGCAGAACCAACTTCCAACTTACAATGATATTGCATTCAAAAATTTTAGTTATAGTTCAAATCTGTCATAATTCAGAACACAATTTTCTATAAATGCAATGTTATAAGTGGAAGTTATTTTCCCAAACCACAAGACTTCAGAATATTGAATATTTTTAAAAATTAATAGCATACAGTAATGTTGAATAAATGCTTTTTATTCTTTAAAATGAAGAAATTGTGTATTTCATGCCTATCAAAACTTTATATGGGTAAAACTAAAGAAAATATAATGTAAAAATAAAGATAGATTGTTTAAGTTATTTTCCAATGTCCAAGTTTTTAGTTAGTTTCATAATAAAGCAGTCATTTACCATACTGAAGGATCTGTGTTCAATTCCAGGTGTCTTCTATCATTTTTAAGTTAGGGTCCAGGCTTGTTGTACCTCATTTTTTAGCCTTCTGATTGATCCCACCATAGGTGTTGGACAATCTGTCAGAGCTCTAAAAGTGGCCACTGCCAAAAATGTTGGTGCTTAATTCAAACCAACCTAATCAAGTTTCTAGAAAAATATAAGCTATTATTTTTAATGCTAATTCCCAATCATTATTTGATTACTATATAACATTATCCATTCCAGACCCAGCTATGAACTATTCACATCTGTTTATTAGGATTTTACAATAGATATATCAATGTCCAGACCTGATCCATTAAAATTTTTTCAGAAACATGGAATCCAAATTCTATCTTTCCATGTATTTAGGATAGGATTGAATTGGAGTCTGGACATTTAAAAAATCTGGAGGTATGAGACCTCAAATTAAATAGAAATATTGCATAGTGGAAATACAACATGCTTCCATCCTGGCAATAATTTGGCCATCATTATTGCAAAATTATTGATGTTACTGTCATAAATATGGATTTTCATCGTAAATGATCACTGTCATAAGTATGGATTGTCATAAGTTGGGGACTTCTTGTATTCAATAACACATATTCATTCAATATCAGCAAGAAAATTATAAAAATAACTTCATTTATTAAATGTGAATTAATAATGGATTAAAGAAACAGTAAATATGCAATTCTTTTTTAAATATCTACCAAAAATCATACTGGAAAGCAAAATTGTAATCCAAAAGAAGAAATTAATGAAGAAGAAAAGGATTATTGGAAAATTTGAATGTCCTTATTTATTTCACTAAATAAAATTTTTGTGATATAAAAAAATAATTTTATTATGTAGATACTTTAATTCATCACTATGTACAATATGTAGACTATAATATAATAATTAAATATATAAATACTTTACAAATAATACAATATAATATATATATTATTACATTATATTATATTATAAATTGGTTATTATTACAGGTTCACTCACTTAACGACTGAGTTCTGTTCTCACAACTTGGTCATAGAACAAATTGGTCAGTAAGTAAGTAACTTGTTTGTGTATATTTAGAACAAGTTACTCACTTAAGTTCTCATGGCTATAAACACATATCTTAATTATGTACAAAATATTTTTCTTCATCAGATTTTTGGAACAATGAGCATGGGGAATTACATGTAATAGAAATCTTAAGTGATGCATATGGGTGCAAACCAAATTTTCCATTAAAAAAAAGTCATAAGCTTGGATGTAAGTTCAAGTAAACAGGTAGGTCGTTAAGTGAGGTGTAAATGTATTTATTTATTAAAAAATTCATATATGTCAAATATACAGTAGAATTCTAATTATCTTGAGGTAATGTAGGCTAAAGGAATCTTGAATAATCAAAAATTTGGATAACACAAAATTTGTTAAATTATTATTAAATAAACTGGATTTAAATACATTAGTATGATGATGTATACTTTATTTTCAGGTTAGATCTAATTACTAAACAATATAATGACTTTTATTGTTTAATTTAAAAGTAAATTGTCATTCACTTCATTCTGATTTTTTCTTAATTTTTGTAATAAAACAATTGTAAATATAATTAAAAGTTTTTATTCTATAATTTAAAACATTTTTACTTCTATTTATGATTGTTTTATTACAAAAATTAAAACAAATCAACATGAGTTAAACATCAGTTCATCTCAGATTATGTAGAACTTTTTGGTTAAATGAGGCTCAGTTAATTAGGATATTACTATATAATATATGCTATTGTTTTATCAAAATATAAATTAAAAATAAGAGACTAATAAATTCATTATATATTGTAATTTATTATAATATAATTTAGATATTTTTGTTTTATTATTATTAAATATATTTGTATTCAAAAGAACATTTATTGGAATTACATCGAGGACAAGGCATGGAGATTTATTGGCGTGATAACTTTCTTTGTCCTACAGAAGAAGATTATAAACGCATTGTTATAAAAAGTAAGTTATATATTTTTGCATTAAAATTTTTAAGTAATGGAATTAAGTAAAGTTTATTTTTTTGGAAACAGTCTCATTAATTTAAATTTAAAAAAACTGAACAAATTACAAAATATAGGTCCATTAAATATCCATAAATGTGAAATAAATTATGCTTCTTAATATGAAAAATTTTCAAATTATTTTCTCTCTCTCTTAGCATCTAAATTGGTATTAACTATTAATATTGAAAATTATTTTTAATAAATTTTATTCTAGTTCTGATTAGTAAACAGAAATCAATATAAATAATGGCATTAAAATGATAACAATATAGCTATTATCCATTGTTGTATTTATAAGCCTAAACAAAGAATGCAATAAAACATTACATCAATAATGTTTTTTGCATTATTTTAAAAATTATTTATTTGTTATGATGCATTTTTTAATTTACAAAAATATTTAATATTAGTATCAAAGGAGCTAAAGCACTAAGCAGAAAAAAATCTTTTATTACACAAAAGAAACATTTTTACCATTATCAACTGGTCTACATCAGCTATCCTGTGTCACTAACCAGCAGCTTTTTCTAACCTTTGTAAATAAACAATCTGGAGAAATATATCAGCTCTCTGTGTAACGGATAACATTAGCTAATGTAACCAGTTGATAGTGGTCGAAAACATTTCTTTTGTATAATAAAAGATTTTTTCTTCTTAATGCTTTAGCTCCTTTGTTACTGTTAGAAGTAGCAGAATGTCTTCAACCTTAGTAATATTTAATATCATTTATTGAAATATTTAAGAAGAATTTTTTAATATCTATTGGATTGTTCGGAAAGTAATTTCGTTTTTTCCATGAAAATGTACGACAATATATTTATAGTATATAAATATTTTATTTAATTATATATTGA
>AYEL01089398.1:0-22500 GCA_000484575.1 Olivierus martensii | reverse complement strand
TGGACCTATTCTTTCCCCGGACCCACAGGGGAAGATAGCCTTTTCTGGGCCTGTATTGATCCGTTTGACGGGTTCTTACCACCCATAGGATCGCATGGTGGACCTATTCTTTCCCCGGACCAACAGGGGAAGATACATCCTTTAATTATTACTGAGTAGTGATCCTTCTTGATATCTTAGAGACATTCTGATATCTCCACTCCCACAAGAAAGAAAGTGTGGGGTGGACATACCACCGACACAAACAGCACTATGGCAGAAAAATTAACCATACATATAAATAAATTATATTTCTACTAAAAATTATAGAAGCGCTTTTGATTTTTTATTAAAATCCTTATCAGCTACATTTAAATCAATCATTTAAATTCTGTTAAATGATCATTGCAGTAAGACCTGAATTCTATTTCCTGACTCCAATGATCTGATATATGGAAAGCATTTTTTTTGTATCTGACTCTTGTATTTTTGTGTTAGTTAAGTTTATTATGATAAAGTGGAATATAATAATAAATATTGGTAGTGGACAATCTATAAATTTTGGGCATTTTCAACTTCCAATTGTTTCCAATTTACAACAGCAGAGGTTTAAAATTTTTGGAACCAAACTCCATTATAAGTTTAGGATTACCTGTATTAATAGGCTTTTATAAGCATAAAAGCATATATCAAATATAAGCAGCATAAAACATATATAATTGAATATATGGATACATATACTCTAATTAAAAAAAATACTGCACTTATTCAAAATATTTACAATATAAGGAATATACAGAATGAAAATAATAAAATATGTTTAACAGTAAAAAACAATCTTCAGATATTTAAACAAAAATCAACATACTATTAAATAATAGTATTGTAACACAGCAGTCACTTCAGAATTGATCATCTCTCACAGGTTCAGAGCAAAGGTCGTCAGCACCTCATGCAAAACAGTGATTGGCGCTCTCTCCTTCAAAAAAAGAAAACAAATTCTATGTGATTTTATATACATTTTAATATTTTAATGTAGTGCGTTGATCAACATTTACTTAGGGGATTACGTGATCCAAATAATCCTAACTAGCCAAATTTCCTCTAGCAATTTATTTCTGAAATAACTGCCAAATTAATAATTATTTTTAATTTATGCTATGGTGCTACCATTTGTTGGATTAATAATTAGCCTAAATTTAAATAATTATTAATCCAACAGATGTGACACCGTAGCATAAATTAAAAATAATTATTAATTTGGCAGTTATTTCAAAAATAAATCACTAGGGAAAATTTGGCTAGTTAGGGTTATTTGTAGTGCATTGATATATATATATAAATGGCATGGATAGTAATAGTAAAATGGATTGTTCTGTTTTTGCATCACATAGTAACATGATGTGAAATATGGATCATGTAAACCTAGCATAAGAAGACATAACTGAGAATATCATAAGAGAAAAATAAGCCATAGGATATTATAATTGACAAATCCTATTTCAAGAAGTGATTGTTTATTTTAATATGTTTATATTTCCTTATTTTGCAGAAATAATGAATCAAGTTGTATTAATTAATATTCAAAACAACAAAAATGTATTCTTAATTTTGCACCATTTTGGCACCCCTTTTGTAACGGCACCCTCATGCCTTACTTATCTTGTTTACTGCCTTCCACAGGCCCTGATCTCTCAAGTTTAGAAAATAACATTTGATATAAATGCAGTTTGGTTTAATGTAGGATAGTATAGAATATACAATTATCTCAAATGAAATGCATAAATATAACTTCCCAAGAAGTCCTCAAAAATTTATAAATCAATATAAATTAATTTTGAAGAGAATTTTTAGAGTTATATAAAAAACTATTTTTGTTTTTTATTTGTTCATTTCATTTTACATAAACTTGAAAAATATATTTTACATTAAATAAAGTCAGATGATGCAGTAAAAAAGTAAAAATACATTTTATTTATAATCTAAGTCAATTTTGAATATAACAACACTCAAATATGATGGCATATTTTGGTCTTTCCAATGATATTTAACTTTGTTTTGCTGTGTATATATACCACACACACACACACACACACACACACACACACACACACATACATACACACACACATACACACACACATACACACACACATACATACACACACACACATACAGTAAGTACCTTACTTACACAGTTAATGTGTCCAAAATAATTCAGCTTAAATCGAAAGAAAATTCTAATAATGATTAAATTTGATATATATGAATGGGACAAAAGGGTACATTTTAAATGGAATAGTCAAATGAAATTTATTTGCCTACTTTAGCCATAAATGATATTTTTTGCAAAAATGTAAATTGCTTAATGATTTATTCATTAGTGTTTTATCAAAATTTAATAAAAATTAAGACTTATGTGAAACTACATAAGTTGAAGCCATATAAGTTGAGATCTACTGTATATACAGTCGAAGCCGGTTATAAGGGAATCGATGGGACCTACACTTTTTTGTCCCTTATAAGCGATGTCCCTAATATCCAAACTTGTTAAATGTTTACTTTGCCCACCTGGCACGTCATCAGGTGGGAAAAGTAAACATTTGAAGAATTTTCAACTAGGGTTGTTATTTCAGTTTTAACCGAATATTGGTTATTTGAATTGTGTAATTATTCGATTACCGGCTATGAATCTTGTATCTGTGGTATACATAAAATGGGAAAATAATTAATACTAGATATTACCTGCTCATATATGAGCGGAAATCCTGTCATTTAATCTCATAAACTTGGAGTATAACTCTTCTTCTTCTTGGGTTAATATGGAGGTTTTAGCTATGGAGTATAACTCCCATTCTACGAACTTATATAACAAATTATTAGGTGGTTCCATTTTTAGGGTACAGTGCCAAACATGCAGATTTTGTCCTTTTAGAGGAAAATACAATTTTTAATTTAATTTGTATTTCATTAATTTTTAAATTATTAATAATGACAAAAAATTTTGCAGTCGGTTTTGTTATTTTTAAATAAATTACACTGATGGCTGGCTGAAATAAAGCAGAATGAAAAGTAGGTCATCACAAGGGAGAGTACAGCAAAATGAAAAATTCCATTATTTCCAAATCCACTACATCCGACAAAAAATACACACAAAACATGGGTTTTTTGCCTGGACTGGATGTGTTTGTTCCTTATATCCCAATTTCCCTTATAGCCGACTCCCTAATAACCAGCTTTGATGAATATATATATATATATATGTACAGTAAACTAATTATTATATTTATATAAATAAAAGTGGCTAAAATGGATAAAGAATATTCAAATTTCTGTATCACATTTAAAATAACTTCAATTACAGGTACTGATATAAACATACAGATTGCATTTTTATTTGTAAAATGGTATTGTACATATCAGATTTACATCACACACACACATATATATATATACTCAAACAGTTGATACCAGTTATTAGGGAGTTGGCTATATTTATTTATTTATTACTATCACCCAAATAAATAAACTTAAATATAAATTTCTGCTTGAAAAACCATGGAAAACTAGCTAAAGGAATAAGAGAAAGTTATTTTCTTCCCTAGCATTAAACTCATACTTCTACACCAATTTGCTATCCTTAAGAATTTACATTTAATGCATACTGCAAAAATTGCTAAATAGACTTATGCATAGAATTGAAAGACTAGTGATATATGGATACAAATAGTCACAAAGTATCAATTGTCCTGTTTGCTGGTTTGTTATTACAGGACATTGCATCAAAATATAGAAACATTAGATTTATAACAGAACATATATTCAGCTACACAAAGCAACAATATTAAACATCTATAGTATAATTAAAAATATTTTTACACTGGCAGTACTCAATTAACAGTTCTACAAATATATAATATCATAATTTCTCTTTATTTTTTATATTAACTTATATCTGGCCTTGGTCTGTTCATTAGCATTTTATAGATATTCCTCTGTAGAAATTTTTCCAAACCAAAATACTAATAAATAGTATTTAAATTCTTTTATCACTCATTTAAAATAATATAAATATTTGCTGAATTAAAATTTTTTTATTAACTTACTGAATTATTATAAAAATTTACTTCAGTAATTTATTTATTAACAGAATATTATAGAGTAATTTCAAAATACATGAAGAGAGATGACTGGTATATGTGGGTCAGCATGGGAAGTGGTCAAGTGACAATGCCTATTTTTCAGTCTTTAGAATCATTTTGGCCAGGTCTTTTGGTAAGTTGTAAATTTATTTTTATAAAACACTTTATTTAGTTAATAATAATAATAATAATAATTTTTTTTGAACAAGAAGCATTTAATATTATGAACACAAGCTATTATGTTTTCTTTGAAAGACCCTCATTGGAGAAATTGACCAAGCATTGAAAACTCTCTATAATTATCATCAAGTATGGAAACAATATGGTTTCACTCCTGAATTCTATGATATAGTTCGTGGTCAAGTTAATAATAGGCGAGAAGGATATCCACTTCGTCCAGGTAAATATTTACATATTTTAATTAAGTTACAGGTACTTCTTGACATATAAATCTGATTTATGTAAAATGTAACAAGAAATTTTGGTACTTAAAAGTATTTTTAAATAATCATTATAATTTAATATATAGTGCATTATTAAAATTTAATAGGATAATATTGCAATAGTGATTTTAACACTATTGCAACAAGAACAAATACACTATACTATTGACAGTTTATCATAAGTAACTCTATTATTAGTAAATATATATTGTACAAATACATTGCATTACAATTACTATTTTTCAATATTACACGTTCTATGTATACATAAAATGTATAAAGCATATAATGTTTTTTAATTTAATAATTATTATAATTACATAGAATTTATTCAAATTCAGCTTAAATCACACTTTCAGAAATATAAGTCTTTTGTATGCCAGAGAGCAGGGGTGGACTAGCCATAAGGGTGTTCTGGCAAATGCCGGAAGGGCCAATGTCATCGTAACAATATGGGCCGGCAGCCGACAAATGGGCATTATATTGAAAGTGCAGTGCATGACAATTTTTGTCATGCACTGCACTTTCAATATAATGTATATTTGTTTCAGATTCCTCTTCATTCATTTTCATTCAAATTTATCAATATTTTAATATTTGTACACAAATAAAGACTTGTACTTCAGGTAATTAGGTAATTATTTTTATTTTGTCATTTATTTGTTTTGTAAAAATACTATGTATTTAATTTATTTAATATATATTACAGATATATTGTCACAAGAATATTAAGATATAAAAATAAAATAAAAACAGGAGTATTGCAAAAAATTTAAAACAAATTATTTAATTTTTTTGAAATACTCCTGTCTTAATTTGTTTTTGTACATGTTACTGTGAAATATCCTTGCAATGATATATCTGTGCAATGAATTGTCCTAATACTAACTGTAAGTCTAACTAGTGGGCCGCTGTTAGAATAATGCCAGAACTGAAAATATGTCCCAGTCCACCCCCGTCAAAGAGCATCTTTATTAACAAGTAATGATATGAAATTTTGTTTTATTTAGCAGTATTCAATACATTACATATAGGCTAAAAATTAATTATACATGCACACCTATGATTGATTATTAATATATTCATAAATTATACATATGTTTTCATTAAAAAATCATATTCTGATAAGAATCAGGATATTAAGTCAAATTCTTAAAAAAATATTTGAAAATTTTTATACTTGGGCTGCTGAATCTGCTATTATTTAATTAACAAGGGAAGGCTACAATCTCCGTCCTACTGATTTCAATCAGCTTTTAACATACAGTTTGGGGGCCATTGAAAAGTAACTCATGTAAAAGGGTTTAGGTCACTATGCCTTTGTTTTAAAAAAATCAAGATCAAATGTGATGATTCCAGATTGCACCACTTATATACCTAAAATATTGCAGCCATTTTAACCAAAGCAGTGGCATAGCGCTTAAGGTGCTTACCTGCAGAACTGAATGTTGTGAGTTCAAGTCTCCCTTATGGACCTTTTTTTTTCAAGTAAATAAATTGAAATATTATTAACAATAAAACTTCAGGTAAAATCAAATTTTTTTGTCATATTTACGTTTGACAAAATCGCTTTTCAATTATTGTTCGATCTCTTCCTCGCTTTATCTCTCTCACTCTCACTCTCTAATTGTCGTAATTCACTACATGTCGGGTGATATCTAATATATTCATTTGTGCCCAAAGCTCTTTACGTATGGGATAGTAGCAACTCATTGAATTGCTACAACGTAAAGAGGCTTCGAGCGCAAATGGATATATTAGATATCACCCAACATGTAGTGAATTACGACAATTAGAGAGTGAGAGTGAGAGAGATAAAGCAAGGAAGAGATCAAACAATAATTGAAAAGCGATTTTGTCAAATGTAAATATGACAAAAAAATTTGATTTTATTTGAAGTTTTATTGTTAATAATACAGTGAGTGATCGGTTAACAATCATAATCCATTCCAATACAATGTTTGTTATCTGAATTGTTCATTAACTGATCATTGATTTACCATAGGTTTTTAGGGGGATTTGATTAATTTGTCCTGGAGACCCAAAAAATAAATAAATAAATAATTATATAGTTTCTTACTACGTTTATTTATATATAATAATCATAATATATACATACATAGTCTTGCATTTTCATCTATTATGTTTATTTTCTGTTAAAGAATCTGTCCAAGGTCAATTGCTTTTCTCTCTTCAGGATTTTTTGGAAGTGATTAATAGCATTGTCGTTGTAGAGATACAAGCCTATTGACCACATCCTGGTATGGGTGCATTCTAACACCAAAATATTGTAAAATCTCTCTCTTACTTTCTTTAATAAATCTTTGATTTGTTTTAAGTTGGCTCCGAGTTCATTTTAATTGGGAAAAACTATTGTTCACCCATCCTTACCCATATGTCCACGAACGCAGAAGGCCTAAGCCTGTCATTCTGTTAGGTTAGTTAAGCCGCCATATCCTTGTGAGATATTTTTATCTGGCAGCGATTACTTATAGAGCTCATCACAGGCTGACCAACCCCCATGATGGGATCAACCAGATGGTTGAAGGATGAGCTTCAATGGGTTGGACCTGGACTCTCCTGAAAAATTGGAGGTGTGGGACCTGGATCCTCCAGGATGGTAAGTCACAGCTTTACCAGGTGGCAATCCAGCCAACCTGTCATTTTGTCAGTCCACAATCGCACAGTTTGTTCTGTGAAGTGTTCATTATCCGATCATAAAAATTTTTCGCGAAAGTGTTCTTTATCCAAACTGTTTGTTAACCGATCACCCACTGTATTTTAATTTATTCACTTGAAAGAAAAGCTATGTAAGGGAGACTTGAACTTACAATGTTAAGTTCCAGAGGAAAGTGCCTTACCACTACGCCACCACTTTAGTTGAAATGGTTGGAGGTTTTTAGGTATATAAGTGGTGCGAACTGGAGTCATCACATTTGATCTTGATTTTTTTTAAAATGAAGGCATAGTGATCTAAACCCTTTTACATGAGTTACTTTTTGATGGCCTCCAAACTGTATGTTAAAGCCGATTGAAATCGATGGAATGGAGTTTGTAGCCTCCCTTTGTCAAATGGAAAGTTGCCTATCCATATATTTGAATAAAAATTCTACAGCTAAGCTGTGATCAATAATAGTAATTATATTCTGCATATTTATCACTATTAGCCTGAATAAATTAAGCCATGATGAACAAAATTTGGACAACTTATTAAACCTTTTGCTGCCAACTATTTTTTTAAATTAAGCCTAATTAATATGTAAAAAAATAATTAAAATTTGAAATCTTGCTTAATTTTCATTAAAATCTTTTGAAATTTTCAGTATTTATTGCAGATTTTGTTCTCTTTCTAACAGTGTAAGCATTTTTTTTCGAATTTTATTTTTTCATAACTTTTCATTATGTTTACAAGATCAGCTAAAAAGCAATTTTTTTAATGCAATTTTAGCAATCCAACAAAATAGTCAATATTTTTAGATAGCAACAAGTCTTCTGAACAAATGAGCCATGAATGAAGAAATTCATTTGAAAATTTCCGAAATTATTGATAAAAAACCTATGTAACATTTGCTGATTGAAGTTGTCATATAATTATTAAAAAAATTTATATGAATTATTTGAAATATTTTCATTTTTATTAATATTTCATATTTATTAACTTATTCTTACTGCATTGTTATTATTTTTAGCAATACTTTTTATAAATTTTGTTATTTATATAAAAAAAAATCCTAACATATATGAAAATAACCTCATCTGGTACATAAAAAGCTATAATATATTTTTTGTTCCTCTAATTCAGCCATTCTCAACCTGCGGCTCGCGAAGATACAATCATGAATTTAATGAAAGCACGAAATTCTTTTCTCGCATGCAAAAAAAAAATTCTGATATTAAAAATTTGTTTTAAATCTTGAAAAATTAGAATTTTTCTATATTTGCTAGGTCCTTCCTGATGCAATCAAAATTTTTTTCATTTCACACCAACTGGTTGCGACTGCTGATATAGCATGTTGTGGCCCGCTTAATGTATCAAACAAATGCATGTAGCCTGGGGAAAAAAAAGGTTGAGAATCGCTGCTCTAATTGGACTGCTGCTGGTGTATTGTAACTCCAGACCCAATGTCACTTACCAGCCAAGCCTACAGCCATGCAAAGTAGGCCTTGGTACAATTTTCTGGGAAAGGAGTGGCTGTTGTAAAACATTAAAGTGCCATGCCCCTTTAAATGGCCTGAGGATGTTTACATTTTGTCTTTTGCTATTTTCTTCTAAATTTCAGTGAAATTAAAACAAAAAATGAATGATTATGATATATTTTAGTTTACGATATAGTTCAATACAGCTCTTTAGCAAGTAAGAAATTTTTATTCTTGCTAAAGAGCTAAAGAATATTATTATACTAACAGAACATTACAGTATCGAACATTATATGATATAATGTTCGATATTGTAATGTTCTGTTAGTATTCTATTTTGTAAGTGAGAGGCACTGAAGAGGGACCACTTATGGTCCGAAAATGTTATGCCAGAATAAAAATTTCTTACTTGCTAAAGAGCTGTATTGAACTATATTGTATTATTAAGCAAGTAGTTTCTGTGTTTTTATTTTAGTTTATTTTAACAGAATTAGTCATTATTTTATTATCTACAATATTTTTTAATTTTCAATATTTTATAGCTTATTTTAAGAAAAATTTCCAAAATATCATTTATTGATTCACATAATCGGAATGGATTTGCTAGATTAGATTATAAAATTGGCAGAATGGGATAAAAAAACCCAAATTCAATGAAACCATTCAAATATAAACAATGCTTGTTTATATATATAATTTTAAAAAATATTTTGAAAACTGAAAAAATTTTGACTCCACTAGCAAGAGGGGATATTTTCAATGATTGCACACAAAAAGATTGATTTGTAAAAGCTGGTTTAATAAAATCAGGATTGGATGTTTTTTTTTATATCTTTTATTGTTTTTATCATGATTTGTTCCACCATCTTGATGTGTATAGATGGCACAAGCACTCAATAGATTAATTATAAATTTTATTATGGTAATTATATAATAAAAATAATAAACATGAAATAATTTACTTATTTAAACAATTAAATTGGTTATATTTAGCATATTTCAATAGAACAACAAAATACCAACATAGTTCAAATTTATATACAGATAAAAAAAATATATGAGAGATTTATTATCTGAAATAATATGTAATCATTGTTTTATGAAGGTAAATAGTTCTGTATAATTGTAAATCCATTGTTGCAGTAAGTACATTATGGATATTCATTATTAATATATGTCAAGCACTGGATTCAATATCTAATCCTCTAGTGAAAGCAGAAATGAATTTTGTCTTAAAATCAATGATACACACAATAAATTTGATACATCTAATATAATAAGTGAAAAAGTGAACAAGAAAATCACTAATTTAAGCAAATTATAATGTATATATCATCAATCAATTGATGATGATATAATTTCTTTGCAAAAGTAAAAATTATCAGTAAATTATATAAACAAGCTTAGAGTAAATAGAAGAAACATTTAATCAGAAATAAATTAATAAATTATTATTATTTTAAGCTTTCTATAATTTTCCATTCTGTATTGGAATATTTTGACTTGAGCTTCTGTTAATGATGACTTTGTGAAGTCAAAAGTGCTTCAGATATGTATCCTTATGTCTGATTAAATGTTGTGAGGAAGTTGACTTTGACCTGTCCTATTTTTATTTTATTATGCACTCTATTATTTATCGTTATTTTCCTATATGCTAACATATTATATTTTAGTTTAAAAGTTAACTTACTTGCACCTTCTCCGTCGTAGTTGGCAATCACGTGATACAGAGTCGGAACCCGTATCCGGAAGAGCTATCTCGGTTAATGATGTCATCTTATCTACATAAATTTTACCACTGAAACTGATATGTGAAAATAAGAATGATCCATATCGGTGTTTTGTTCGATATATAAATTCATTGTAAAGAAAATGAGGAGATTTGTTATTGGCTTTCATCAGGCAAATAATGAGGGTGGCGGTTTATAGAGAGGCAGCTTAAAGAGGTTTGACTATAGTTCAATACAGCTCTTTAGCACGTTCTCTTACTTGCTAAAGAGCTGTATTGAACTATATTGTATTATTAAGCAAGTAGTTTCTGTGTTTTTGTCAAAATCTATTGAGTTCTTCCATTACTTGTTGTAGGAATAGAAAACAAAAAAATTACAGTTAAATTCTTGTATGTTTTCTAAATGTTTTTACAATGTAAGTGAAATGAAAACAATTATAATATTATAGGATCCACAAGCACAAATGAAGATCACTCACAAATAGCCATTTGAAAATAGTTGGCTTTATACTTATAAACAGTAGTATGGCCTTTTTGTAGATTATTTTTCCACATATTCTTCATACTTGTCTAAACATTTGTTCCAACAATATATTAAGGCATCTATACCAGCATTAAAGAAGTCAGTATCAAGTGCCTGAAGCCACAACTTGACGGCTTGTTGAACTTCCTCATCAGTTGTGAATTGTTTGCCACTCAAAGTGTCTACAATGGTCTGAACAGATGAAAATCACTTGATACCAGGTTGAGGTTGTAAGGAGGATAGTCAAGTACCTCCCACTGGTAGTGCCATAACAAGTCATGTGTGCAGTTGGCTAAGTGCAGTCTGGCATTGTCATGCACAATACAATGTTTGATACTTCAGCAAGTTGGTGATGAATTTCAGCTGGTGATATGCTTTTCAGATGCAGAAATCTGATCACACTAAGCACTTCAATGTTTGACCATGCAAGTACTTATAATTGTAAGATGATGGCATTTACAATTGATGTTGTGAGAATGACTGATATGAGACACACTCTAACAACCATGTAGCAAAACAGTGATCAACCTGTTCCAGCCTGGTGGGAAATTAAAATAATATAGGTAATATTACACCCAAGTGAGGTCTTGTTACATTACTTATTGAACCACCTACATAAATCTCAATTCATACAGAATATAATTTTGTGGTAGAATCATTATTTTGTCTTAGGCAACTAATAACAGATCTAAAATGTTCCAAATATTGTTTAATAACAAATGCCTGAAAATAATCTGTTTTATTTGTATTTGAAGTTTAAAAGGATGCAACTGCATACAATGTTAATAATAATAGCAAATACTTTTTGTATAATTTGCTTGGAACTCATTATGCATTTATCAACCATAATTCTTACACATATATGTATGATGAAAAATATCAGAATTTGTTAATATAATCCCACTTATATGGCAAGTGATGCTTTGGACTTCATACAATGAATTGTAAAGGATGTGAGGTAAATATTTTTTCTTAGTTTTATCTCTCAGATAACAATGATTTAGCTGAAATTCAGATATCTTCATTCTTTTTCTCTCAATCATATGATTATTAAGTTTTGTTTTATCTTTACTTTTAAATATTACTATTATTAAAAATCAGAGACAAGCATAAAATATTGTATAGTCTGTTCAATGAAATCTAATAATTCAGAATTAGATCAGTTCATTTCTGTACACTTTTTGTGGAGGTTACAGTGCACATTTAGGCAGGGAACAATTAAGTTTATATCCTCTAATAAACATATAGCAAATAAGTTCTCATTATATTTTGAGAGCATAACATTTTAGAATTTGCAAAACATATTCCAAATTGTATTACTAAATTAATATTTTTCCACTAAAAAAATAGATTTTGCATATGATATGAACTTTATAACAACACTATATTTTCTCAATTAAAAGAAAATCCATTTTCCTGCTACTGATTTAATCATCTTTTTTCTTCTTTTTAATAGTCTAATGTTCAAATAATTTAAACTATTGTAAATTAAGAAAAAAAAGACTTCAAAAGCCTGATTATAAAGCTAAGGTTCTTTAAAATATCAAAAATATAAAAACTAACAAGCATTTTTAATTCAACCTTCTGAAATAATGTTGATAATATGATGAAATTCTTTATCAAGAAGTCTGTCATCTTGGTTATAGTTCTAACATATTAAGCACTTGATAGATTTTATTATTTTTTACTATACTTCTTGCATTTTCACAGACAAATTGCAATTTTAAATTGTGACTGATTTATAAAGACAATTTTCATCACATTTTTTATAAATTACTGCAAAAATATATTTTCCATGAATATGCATTTCATAGATAATGGGCAATGTAGAATGTTTGATTGTTGATTTTAATGTCAAAAATACCAAATAGATAAAACTAAAATATCAAATAATGTGTTAAGTACAGTGTGGACCAAAACTTAGATACTATTTTAATGACAATGGTTAATTATTATTTTTTTTGTAGACTCTTAAGATAAATATACAAAAGCATGTGGCAATAATTATCTGGTGAATTCAAGGAAAGAAATGCAATGAAAAGTTTGAAAGGAAATTCAACCAAGCAGGACCCACAGATAAACAAAATGTGAACAAATTTAAATAAATGTGTTATGGACATGATGAAAGAAGAAGTGGATGACAACATATGGTAGAAGATAATGTGAATGTGATGAGTCAACTCATCAATGAAAATCCATGCATGTCTCTTTGTGTAGTAGTATGTGGGCAATTGAGTCTGTGTCTACAGATCCTGCTTGGCTGAATTTCCTTTCAAACTTTTCATTGCACTTCTTTCCTTGGATTCACCAGTAACTATTGCTATATTCTTCTCTGTATTCATCTTAAGAATCTGCAAAAGAAAAACATAAAATTGAATTATTTTCATTAAAATAGTATCTGACTTCTTAAACTTTAATTTTTTTCATATGATGAATGCCATAATAAATCATATTAACAAGTAACAGTTATAAATTAAATTATAACAAATATTTAACTAATAAATAACAAATAGTAAATAAAAACAGATGACTAAAAATGTTTGGTCTGCAATAGCTGGAAATTAAAATTCAAATGCTTAAAATGTGATATATAGATCATCTATTGTTTACTTTTGTCAATATTGTTAATTACTTTAAAACTTCTCATAGTTCCTTGACTAATTGGTTTGCTGTTACCAGTTAGAAGGCATAGAAATCCACATGTTATCTGAACTGCTAGATTTTGTTGGATAGACCATCTACAATATATACAGTATTACTATTTTTATTTCAATGTTGTTAGATATTATTGATTTCCTGTACCCAGAAACCAAATGCAAATTTTTAAATTGAAATTTATTTTAAAAATTTTTGGCTTATAAACATTTTAAAGAAATCATTATCTTCACAAAATAAGGAATGCCTATATTTGCAATGAAGTCATTAATATTATAGATTTTCTAGCAGATCACAAAACGCAATCAAATATTTCCAAATATATGATAATCTCCAAGATAAAAATATATTTACAAAGAATAGAAATTTATACACAAACCTAAGATGACATACTGAACAGATTCAACAAATATTGTAATGATTTCATATTTACAAACAATGTTAACACACACTATTAATATTTCTACTAATTTTTTATAATTCATTCAAAATTTGTTAGAGGCAAATTATTCATCACTATTGCTATATCTATTCTATAGGTAGCAATTAAATTTTTTATCTTTTTTTTAAAACACATCAAATTTTAGAATCTGAAATATGGCAACAATATAACTAAAATTAACAATTTGAAAAATCAAAAATCTTGCAATACGTTTGTATGAAAAATGTATAAATACATTGTGTGTATGTATACAATTACAAAATTACAGAGAAATTTATTTTTAGAAATAAAATTTATTTGACAAAATATCATTAATAATTATTAATACACTGATTAGTATGATTTCATTCTCTTTAAAATAGTTAATATTACAAAATAAAATCCAACACAAACACTGCAATGGTAGAAACTTCATTTATTAACAAAAATATGATTCTAAAGTATTTTTATCCTGAAAGAGTACTCATCAGCAATAAGTTACAAAAAGAATTACATTCAGAACAAGTTTAGAACAGAATTTAAAAATTTGCAAGCAAAATCTGTTACTATGGTAATTAAACAATATATCAGCTGAGCATGTGTAAGATAAATAAAATACATTACATAAATAAGTTACCACACAGTGTAATGGAGATATAATGCAAATTTAAAATATATATGCAAACATTATTAGTTAATATTACTCAAATATTCATTTCATAAATTTTAAATGTGCTTTATAACACCTATACCTATATTGTTCTGTATATAAAATAAAACATAGAAACAAGTACAGTAGAGTCTCTCTAATTTGATACATATAGTTCTGGGGCTTGTAGGATTATTGGATATTCAATGAAAAAAATGGAATTACATAAACAAATGTGTTCAGTTTATAAGACTTTCCTGTCACTGCTCTTGCTATTCAAATCTTTCACAAACCCCTCAATTTTATCCCGATTTTTTTTTTTAATGTCATAAATGATGGCTGGTCCAATACCATAAAACAAAGCCAAATCATTAAATTTTTCTCCCAAGTCAAGTTCCTTAATTTAATTATTTCTGCCTTTTCGACTACAGTCAATGTCTTGTGTTTTCATCTAACTTATCTAAGATTCAAGCACTACTAGCAGTCTTTAAATTAAAATTTACACTCTTTTTTATTCAATAATAATAAAAATGTTTTGGTCATATTCAATTTGACTCTCTTCAGTTATTTTTCTTACAGGGTCAAACTGAATATGGCTGAAAACATTTTTATTATTATTGAATAAAAAAGGGTTTAAATTTTAATTTAAAGACTGCTAGTAGTGCTTGAATCTTAGATAAGTTAGAATTTTAGAAGTAGCAGTTAAGCTAAAGACTTGTGCTTTCATTTTTCACTTTGTGACATTATGTAAAGATAAATAATAAACACTGATACAGTAAATAGTGTACATGAACATTTCAAGTGAGCAGAGTGGCAGTTCATAGAGTGTCGGGCTACAGAGATTCAACTGTATACGGATAATAAAAATTGCATTTTAAACATATTGATGATCTAAAAAAGATAATTATATTTAACTTCCCATAAAAATTATAAATTTGATAATGATTGTAGAAAAAGTGCTTATTCTTGTTTTGAGTACTATCTGTTGTTTGAAAAACATGCACACATAATATCATGGATGGATTTATATACAGATTATATTGATTTATATATATCTTTAAAATGCTTTAAAATGAAATATTTAAAATTTTTTTAAAATTCTGTCTTATGATAAGCTATTAGATTATTTTATAAAGTTGCAAATGTATTCTTTCATAGTAAGAATATTACTAATTATTATTTTTATCAGATATTCAATTAAACCAATAATAATTATTATAAGCAAGTTTATTTGCTAAAATAATTAAAATTAGAAAGAAAAAAACTTTAATATTTATGCAATATCTAAAATTGCATATCATCTCAGAAAATGATGATGTATATATGATGTAAACTCAATAATATTATATTAACTTAAATATCAACATTGATAATGATACTTATAATCAATTAAAATTATCATTATTATATTATTAATGATGTTAATATCAAGATTGATTGCTAGATAAGTTAAAATAAAAATACATAACAATATTTGAAGGGCAAACTTTTTTAGATAACCAATAGCTACATGATAAAAATTTTCATTTAATTTCTACAAAAATTATCAATATCAAATATTTGGCAATGATACTTATTAAAAGCTATATTAATAAAATAAAATATATAAACATATATACATATATGAAAAATACTATTTGCAAATTGTTTTCATTATTACTATTAAATGCTAGCAAATGAATCATAAAATAAAACAAGATATCAACTGCCTGTAACACTAATACAATAACAAATAAAGAGCACTAATGACAGTAGTGACTTTAACAAACTAATTTATTTCAAAGTAACGTAGTACTTTCGATCTAACAGCTACCATCATCAGCTAGACCTACTTTTGAGTTATTGTATATGCTGATGATGGTGTAGCTGTTAGATCAAAAGTACCACGTTACTTTGAAATAAATTAGTTTGTTAAAGTCACTACTGCCATTAGTGCTCTTTATTCGTTATTGAATCATAAAATTTGTTATTTTTTTTTATTCAGTTGTTTTTGTTTGAATCAGACATTGGTTTTATTACATAATTTAATTACTATTGAATATTGATCAGTTTTCATTTTTGCATAAAAATCTTAATTTAAAATTATAGATTTAAATTATACTATTCAATCTATAACAATTCTACTTTAAATATTTAATAATTAGTATGCATTGTTAGCATTAATATATTATTAAATATAAAAGATAAGTGATTTGATAGAATCAAATTCTTTTTCACTTCCTAAATTTTACTACACAAAATTTCACTATTAAATAATATTAATCAGAAATTTATATTATTAATCAGAAAGAAAACAGATGATTAAAGTAATTTCAGTCATAAAGCTTGAAACAATTATAATTTTAATCATCAATTAAATTTTAGAGATATTTCATTACTGATCCATTCTATAAGCCTATATTTCTAAATGATAAATTTAGTTAGCCTTTATTTAAGTAGGTATATGTAAAAAAAAAGTCATAAAAGAGATTATTAATAAAAAATTATCTGGATTTTTACAATATTTACTTCATTGTGAATATTTTAACAGTTATTTATCAATAATATAAAAGTGTTAAAATATTCAAAATAGTGATTAATAATAATGATAAATAATATATTTTAATCTTTCAGCAATTGATAAGATATGATAGTATAAGATATGATTTTTCTATGTGAATTCTATAAAATATGCATTTTTTCGATAATTCAAAAATCCATAGTTTATATGAAAATTCTAATAAGAAAAATTACAGTTTATAAATATATTAATCTATTATCTGTACTATTTTGAATAATTTCAATCATGTGATTCAAGATAATTTTATTTTTACAATTTTACTCTTAATGCTCAGGAAAAATTACTTTGTTATTAAAACTTAATTGCTATTAAAACAAATATCTGATTTCCACAATAATGTAATTGTTTTCTATTTCTTCACGGTTATATAATTTATTTATTTATTTTAGAAATAAAATCCAGAATTAAAAAATATTAAATTCAAAAATTACAGACCATAATAAAAACATTAAATATAAAATAATTGTTATTGAATTTTATTTTGTAATGCAAAATATATCTTGTAACAGGTGTTTGTATACCCAACAGACCAAACACAGAATGAACTAAAATCATAAAAATAAATTATTAGATTAGAGTTATTGGTTTTTTTTAATTAAACATATAAATTTTTATATAAAACTTGTCTTTATTTCAAATCAAATTTTAACTAAATTCTAAATTTCTGTTTTTTGAAAAAATAAACAAATATGTTAAAGTCTAAGTTTTTCATTGTAGGCATGAACTGAAAAATTTATGCAATAAACACACACACACACTTCAATTTTATATTAATAATTATTTAAAATATCTGCTTATGCTTTGCAATGAATATCTTTTGTTCTTTAATAAAGCTTATATAGCATCAGCCTTAAATAATCCTTTAGAATCAAATTGATATGTATTATAAATAACTTACAAGTTAGTATAAAAGTAGAAGGCCCTATTCAATGAAAAGCTCGGACACGTATTCATTCATTTTTGATGTATTTTCACCATACTTAAGCGGATCAAAATCGGTGGGGGGTCAGCTGTGTCCTCCCCTTGTAAGTTATTTAACTTTTAGCTTTTATCTGTAAATAATAAATAGTATTTATTTATTAAATAATAAAAGTTTAATACAATAGTAGTAATTAACATTCAAGTTTTGAATATTTACACATACAAAATGCCTATTATTTTCAAATCTTTGAAAATTTCAAAATTTGTACAAAAATTTTCAAAATTATAATAGTAAATAGTGCATTAAAAATGTTTTTGTAAATATATATAGCATTTAATGTGTTAATTCAGCATTAAAAAAGGAAAAGTTTCTATAAAAAAAAATCTCATCTTAAAATTATATATTTATTTCAATTATTATAAAATACTATTAATTAGTTTCAATCAATAACATATATTACATAAAGCAGTATTGTGTACTATTAACAATCAAAATATGCTGTTCCATTTCAAAAAAATAATAATAAATATAAAAAAAAAAACAGTGCAATGAGCAAGATAATAGAGAAATAAAAGCCTTTACATTCATCTTTTCAATTTAAAATAATTTTATTGAAGAGCTTTCGACCCTTTGGGTCCTTTTCAGCAATCTTTATAAAGATTGCTGAAGAGGGTTGAAAGCTCTTCAATAAAATTATTTTAAATTGAAAAGATGAATCTAAAGACTTTTATTTCTCTATTATCTTGCTCATTGCACTGATTTTTTTTTGATGCAGTACTGTGTATACAGTATTTTCAGTACGTATAAATTTCAAGTTACAAACTTCAGAAATGTATTTATTTTTATAGAGAGGACCATCTGTATTGAAATTCATCATCTTTTATGCAAAAATATCAAATTAAAAAAATTCTATTAAATCTTTAAAAAGTAGTCTATTTAATAAATAATCAGGTTCTGGATTGAACACACTGAAGTTATTATATCAAGATAGGAATAAACCTCAAAAACTAATCTAGAACACCATAAAAATTCTATAAATTCATATTGAATATTTTAAAAATAATTTTTGCAATTTATTCTTAAAGCTGATAATTATTAAATGTCTTTAACCATGAAATACAACAGTTGTATTTCAACAGAAACATACCTTCCATGTTTCCTATTCTCTGTTTCAATAAGCTTCGATAATATCTCTCACTGAACACTGTGGTTCAAGTAAAGTATTTATAAAATAGGTATCCTGGGGAATTGAAATATAATCCTATCCTAGAAATTCATTAAATCAATTATTTATAAAATTATATATTACAAATAAAATATGCTGTTATAAATAAAATAATATTTTTAAAAGACAAAATTTATTCATAAAATATAAGTTTATAATGCACTTTTAGCTTATTTTCTAATGGAATGTGAACCATATATGGATTGTCATGCTGTATATGTATGTGTATACCAATAATTTTTGAATTATAGATACATCTCAACTTATGAAATTTTCTAATAAAACAAAGAAAAATGCAATAAACTATAATTTTAGCATGATTATGATACTATCATAATAGTATTTAACATAATTATTGATATTATTGACAGTCTGCAGTAAAATTATCACATTTCATAATAAATTGTATATACCATAATCAATGCATATCTCTTGTCTAGCATAGCTATATATATTCAATTTGTACAAGGACCTAATGGATAAAAATACTGCCAAAATGCCCAATAAACAAGTTTCATAAAAATCTACCCACTGATGCAAAATAAAATAATAAATCAAATATAGGTTGTCCTCAACTTATAATATTCTGATCTTACAATGGCCTTTATGATATTCCAAACTTGGCTATTTTCATAGCATATTGACTAGAAATACTTTTTTGTATTATTAAAAATGCAATAAATCAATTGCTTATTATCATTCAATTCAGGATTATTTTATAAACTTGATAACTCAAGATCAAATCTGGATGATTATACCACCTTAAAGGATTTGGTATTACATTGTCTATTATTATTACTAAATTATTACCATTATGAGTCATTTTCATCTTTAATGGGGTTATCAAAACATAACTACAACATAAATCAAAGACATGTATAAGAAAAATAACAATTCAAAAAGATATAAAATACAAGAAAATTAACTAAAATATAATTATAAAAGAAAGATGAATTTTTAATACAGTCAAATTCGATAAGGCACCCTGTTAAGGCACCACCCTGGCTAACTGCCAAGAAATTTGGCTGAACTGATCTTACCTATGTTAATAGAATAGGTAAATCCTGATAAGATGCCATCTGCCAGTAGAAATGTCTGAACCAAATATTCCTTTTGGTATTGTATTTGTCCTCGTTAATCCGCCAGGGGGATGTAAGATATCTTACATCCCCCTGGCAGAATGTAATCTTACATCCCTGGCAGAATGTGATCTTACATCCCAAAGTTCATCAGTACCATATATACAGTATTAAAAGTTCTCTGGATTCATTTGTAACCAAAGGGTGAGAGACATGAAGTTAACGATTAATCATATCTTTTAAAGTCTGGTTGGTAGTATAGGGCATTTCTGGTATGTCTAATGTGCATGTCTCCTCTTCTGTGATCCAGCTGTCTCTCTGATTTTGTGTAACTGACACTGTCCACAGGGCAGACCAGAAGCTAGTGAGTGATTATTGTGTGGTATTTCACAGTTTTGTGTTTGTTTAGGCTCTTTACTGTTATTATTATTATTATTGTTTTGGTGAACTGTATTGTCAGAATCAACAGTTCTACTATGTTATTTGAATAACTATTCAGCCAAATTCTACTAAAACATTGTTAAGAAGATTCTTATTTTATGGAATTCTTGGCTACAGACCAGACCAGTAGGACACCTGTCTATGGGCTAGGCAATTATTGACCACCATCATTACCGACTCCAAGGATGAACACCAAGTCGACAGGCAAGCCAGAGTTAGATGCCCAGATACTTCATTGCAAAATTTATATACCGGGTACCTAAATCATTTTGTCTATTAAGGATTACACTGGATATATATAGCATTTATATCAAGACAAGAAAATGTTATAATTCAAGTTTGCATATGAATAAAAAACATGTTATTTTAGATTGTACACATCTGGAATAATGTTTGATTTTTTTATGAAGTTAAATATCTTTACATAATTTCAGAAGTTTTTGAAAAATGTAATAAATAGATTACAGATATTTCAATAATTGGACATACTGAATTCAATCCCAAATTCTTTAGTGGAAAGTCAAAATGAATTTTGATTTAAAAAATTCAATGATATACAGCGATAAATACAGGTAGGCCTCGATTAGTGCGAGTTCGAATAATGCGATTTCGATTGGTGTGACTTATAAAATTGATACCGTTTTTCAGTCAAAGCTATGTACATTGTGTTTTATAGAGAATTCAAAGTAGAGAATCAGAACAGCAGATGGAATGTTTTTAAGATATGATTTTTCTATGTGAATTCTATAAAATATGCATTTTTTCGATAATTCAAAAAGCCATAGTTTATATGAAAATTCTAATAATAAAAATTACAAAATTGTAAAAATTACAGTTTATAAATATATTAATCTATTATCTGTACTATTTTGAATAATTTCAATCATGTGATTCAAGATAATTTTATTTTTACAATTTTACTCTTAATGCTCAGGAAAAATTACTTTGTTATTAAAACTTAATTGCTATTAAAACAAATATCTGATTTCCACAATAATGTAATTGTTTTCTATTTCTTCACGGTTATATAATTTATTTATTTATTTTAGAAATAAAATGCAGAATTAAAAAATATTAAATACAAAAATTACAGACCATAATAAAAACATTAAATATAAAATAATTGTTATTGAATTTTATTTTGTAATGCAAAATATATCTTGTAACAGGTGTTTGTATACCCAACAGACCAAACACAGAATGAACTAAAATCATAAAAATAAATTATTAGATTAGAGTTATTGGTTTTTTTTTAATTAAACATATAAATTTTTATATAAAACTTGTCTTTATTTCAAATCAAATTTTAACTAAATTCTAAATTTCTGTTTTTTGAAAAAATAAACAAATATGTTAAAGTCTAAGTTTTTCATTGTAGGCATGAACTGAAAAATTTATGCAATAAACACACACACACACTTCAATTTTATATTAATAATTATTTAAAATATCTGCTTATGCTTTGCAATGAATATCTTTTGTTCTTTAATAAAGCTTATATAGCATTAGCCTTAAATAATCCTTTAGAATCAAATTGATATGTATTATAAATAACTTACAAGTTAGTATAAAAGTTTTTATACTAAGTTATTTAA
>AYEL01089397.1:0-35540 GCA_000484575.1 Olivierus martensii | reverse complement strand
TAATGGCCGGAATCTCACAAAGCAAGAACCAATTACCATATTTTACATAGAGTTAATACTTTGAATAGTGCGAGAAATTCGTGGAACCAATTATTCGCAGTAATCGAGGTCTACCTGTATTACTGTATATATATTATACTGTAAATTATACAGTTTTTTTAGAAATGTTAAGTTTGGATGCTAAATATAAATGTACTGTATTTTATTAAATTTAATAAATTTGGAGTGCATTTTCATTTCTCTACTACATGCATTTTTGATAAACTGCCAATCCTGATTAGTCACCAAAATTGCCTCAAACGGATGGTGGTGTCTTATTGGGGTTTGACTATAGTAGTATAAAAGTCCATAAATAAAATAAAATGCCAATAAAATAAAAAGAAAAATAATAATGTATCACAAGCTTAACAATATATACGTAAAATCATATAGAAGGCCATAGATCAAATATTGCAAGACAAATACTAAATACAACATGATGTAAGATAAAAATATTTGATAAAAAGAGAATAAGACTAGCACAATTAAGATTTTAATCAGTTATACCTTTAAGATTATAAGTGGAACATTTATCTTTAATGAAGAGAAAGAAGGTACACTCAAAATCTTAATCTTCTGAAAAATGAAGGATGAGATGGAAAAAAAAAAAATAGAAAAGTATAAAGAAAGAGAGAATAGATTCTACCAGAAAAAGTGTGATAGTCAATTAAAGGAAAAGAGACAATCCCTAAAAGCTCATTTATTTAATATCATCATTTATTGCATTTTTATTTTGAATTTATTCAATAACTACCAAGCTAAAAGCTCATTTATTTAATATCATCATTTATTGCATTTTTATTTTGAATTTATTCAATAATGAAGAGTACTACCAAGACAACAATCCTTTAGTCTCCTTTTATCATATGTAGGATAGGAACATAAATACTGTATAAGTTGAAAAGTATTTGTAATTACTAGATTTTTTTTATAATTAGTAAGGATATTCTGCTATTAAAGGTATTTTTGATGCCACATCTTTTAATTCTAAGATATTAAAAGAGTATACACTCTCAGTATTATTTGAACTAATCAAGGGATTTTTTTATGACATTTAATAGAAAAGCCATGAAGGTGACTTGCATAATATATCAATTAACCCTATAACTTCAATTATGGATAGTCTTTGACAAAGATGGTTGAAATTGAATTACGTGTTCAATTTCAATCATCTTTGTTTTAAGTCTGAAATATTTCATTTTCTAGGTTATTCATATCATTATTTATTATAATACAATACAATATCATAGTAAACTTAATGAATATAAAGCTAGAAGAATTGAATAATATTTCAGACCAATGCACATGGGCTCATAGTCATGAGAATTGCATTAATCAATCACAAGGCTTATCACTATATCATAGTCATATATAAAATGATCACAAAGGCAATAGCATCTTAAGTCAAGGAATATTTATATTTGAAAATGGTAGATATTCAAAGTTCTGAAGTTTTTCTCTAGTAACTTTTGAAATTTAAGATTCAGTAGGGAGTCATACATTCAAAATCACAAAATATAATTGATTAAACAACTTAAACATTGAAAATGGTATCAGCAGCTAAAATATTTAAAATGGTAGAATTTCAAATTTCTGAGGTTTCCCTGATAACTTTTGAATTACAGTAGCTCTTTGACTTCATCTCTGCTTGATTACAACTCCATTAAATTCCTCCTTATACTTATGCAAACTAACACTCTTGCCAGCATCTTCTCATTGCAGCTGTCCAAAGACCTCATATCATTTCTGGATTGTTTGTCTAACATATTTTATCATTCAAATACTCTCAAGAATCTGATTGATCCTCATCATTTCATTGCTTACTGATATAGTGGAATTGCATTGGCTTCCTCCCTACATGAAGATTGTGCAGCAAATATCCAGCTATAAGTGATAAATAATAGCAACTTGCCATTTCTGTTAACCAAACAATCAGTATTCCTCATCCTCATTTATACCATCCATATTAACAGGGAAGAAGCTCACTGACTTATATAAAAAGTTTTGACATATAAAAAATTTTAAAAATATAATTTAGTACACAGTTCAGTACTACAATTTTACAATTCCTATATCTTCAAAAACACCAGAAAAAATAATCAGCTTATCTTAAATCCAACATTATTAGAAAGATTATTTACAATAAAACAAAATCTAAACTAGATTACAAGACCTTAAAATAAAGATGCAGGAGCACTTTCGGGCTGAACTGCCCCTCTTCAGCTGCACAGAAAAAGTGAGAGTTAACAGAGGACATCTGTAAAAACAAGTGTAAACTGTAATTTAAACCCCGAGTGTCAGGGTTAAAATTACAATTTACACTTGTTTTACAGATGTCCTGTTCTCTGTTAACGCTCACTTTCTCTGTGCAGCTAAAGAGAGGCAGTCCAATCCAAAAGTGCTCCTGCATCTTTAATTTTATTTTTAGGTCTTGTAAGCTAGTTTAGATTTTGTTATATTTTAATTTTGGACCTAGTTGTTAATTTGGTTTAAGATCATTTACAACAATAACAAAAATGAAACACTTTTAGCAGAAAAAGAAGAGAACATTTTGAATGGAAACATTTTTGATCCATTCAAAAATCATCTTCAGCTGTTAGATTCTAAAGAAAAAGAAAATAAAAAAGTCACATCATGTGAATATTAAGCCACTTCCAGGCAGTGGAGAACTCTTCTGGTTCCTATGTGTTGATGATAACTTCTGTTTTTATGTAATGTTGAATCTGCAGGGCATTGACTATGTAACTTTCATCTCATTTCCATTTAATTCTCATTTTTCTGCTAAAACTGCTTCATTTTTGTTGTTGTTGTGTTTCAGTACAGCAGAAGTTATGAATATTTTATAGCTGATTCCCAAATTTAAAATGTATCTAAAATTATTTATAAAATTCAATAATCAAGTAAGATCATATGTATCAGTGTTATTATACACATACAAAAGAATAATTATAGGCAAAAAGTTCTGAGAAAGTCTAAAAATAAATGATGATTACATTCTGTTTTTAGTATATATAATAAATATTTATGTATAAAATTTTATAGTACCAAAGCAAAAGAAATTTTTTATCTATATATACTTTGGACCTATACATACTCTCTGAAAAATTTCCAACTGTACTTCAATTAGACATGTAAACAAGAATACTGTAAGTATTTACTCTATAATTGTACTGTAAGCATAACTCTAATGATATCACTGACTAAAAATATATTCTTATTTTATATGTAGATATTTGGTATTGTCTAAACTGTTGCGATAAAAAAGTGTAATAATGAACGCAAATTTAAAAAGAAAAATAAGCCTAAAAGAACTTTATTTAAAGAAATTGTTTATTCTATATCTGTTGTCTGTAGAGAGAGAGAGTCTTTTACCATTAAGTTGTATAGCCAAGTTGGCGAATATCTAACATTTGGTAGGCTACAAGAGCGATCCGAAAAGACGTCCATGTTCTATGGCGAGAAAGGTCCGACTCTTCGATCGAATCTTCCAATTTTTCCCATCCCTTCTCCGAGAATAAAACAACAAACAAGTTCGCTCCCTCGGTCCCGGGAGGTTGACCTCGCGACCTTTACCACATTAATTAGTACACCCTCTTGAACACCTGCATGATATCATAACATCCGCACAGTTCGAATTCAGGGTGTTTATTATTGTTGAGGGGGATAGTGGAGATCGGGGTTTTCGGTACCAGCCGGACAGAGGCCACTCTCACCCGATGTCGACATTAAAATTGTCAAGATCGCTAAGTTACGATCGGGTGAGAAGTGACGTTTTCCAGCAGGCCCTAGCCCTTGGATCCCACAGTGGAAACCGCGCCTTAAACTTTTTTATTGCAACAGTTTAGACAATACCAAATATCTAAATATAAAATTAATCTTAAAAAAAATCTTAAAATATAAACACAAGTATATATAAATTTCATTAGCTAAATATTATGTCATAATTTTGCAGTTTATATGGAATTGAAATTGAAGAGGGCATTATTGGCTGAAATGCATATCTAAAACTATGGTTACTTATGTTTATATTTTTAAATTTTTTTAAGATTAATTTTATATGTAGATATTTGGTATTGTCTAAACTGTTGCGATAAAAAAGTGTAATAATGAATGCAAATTTAAAAAGAAAAATAAGCCTAAAAGAACTTTATTTAAGGAAATTGTTTATTCTATATCTGTTATTGAAAAATTGTTTATAAAAATGTAAACTGATCCAGTGACTAGACTAGGGGTCAGCAAACTATTTTTGTAAGGGGCCAAATAGTAAATATTTTAGTTTCCTTGGCCAAGAGATACACACTATATTTCTATAAGTACACCTATTTAAATAACAAGCACAAGAAGAATAGTAATACACATGATATTATAAATTTTGCCTAATTGTAACTGAATGCATGGAGTAACAGCAGAGGCCACCAAGAGCGTGCAAATGAGAAGCTACAGGAGCACAACATGCAGTCTTTCTCTAAACTCTGCAATTCGGCTGTCAGCCGTTATGGCGAGTACTTTGAAATTTTAAAAAATTTGAAATTGTAAATAGAATGGATTTTACAATTTCAAATTTTAGATTTTTCTTTTTTAGTTAAAAAAGAAAATAAAGTCATAAAAAATCATATTGTTTTTATGATTTGCTGAATAGGAGCCAGAGGGTTGAAAGTGCTACAATAAATTTATTTTTAATTAAAAAAGAAAAATTAAAAATCTGTATTTATTAATTATCCTGCTCTTTGTGCTCATTTTTGATGTTTGTTTAAAAATTTTATTATCTATAAATTTAATTCAGTTTAGCAGACCAAGATATTTTAGTCATAAAATTATATTTTATAAATAATCTGTCAATATCAGTTTATATTGAACTACACTCTAATCAATACTAATCAGGGGATTAATCATTTCAAGTTACGTAAATCAACTCAACCAAACTTCCCCTGGTAAACAAAAATAATCATTAAAAATTTAATATAGACTTTGTCTGCCAGGGGAAGTTTGGCTGAGTTGATTTACATATATTGAACTATTATGAACTATTATAAACTATTTTAAAGGGTTAATAATAATTTAATCTAGTTTATTTTTTTGATTGTAGATTAATAAGTTTATCTATTACTTTTGTTAAAATAGGAATTATCATCATTGAATATCAGTATTAATGTTCATAATGACTCCATTCAATAGCAGTAAGTTTGTAAACATTTTAAAATATTGCCAAGATCTCTATAATGAACATTCACACACACCAAACTAATATTTGTATATGATAATTTACCTGAATATAATCATAATCTTCTGGACCAGCTTTTATTTCAGAAAGCATTGCAACTAACTCTTCTCCAGACCAAACTTTACCAGTTCGAGTAAAATCCTCATAATCTAAAAGATTATCTTCATTTTTATTAATCCAACTTTTTAAGCCTTCTAACTGTAAAATAATTTCAATTTTATTATATATGAAAAGATTTATAAATTAATATTTTGAATAAATATCTAAAAAGTTTCATTTTCCTTTGTAGCTATTTCAACCTAAACATTTCATTAAATGAATTTTTTCATAAGAATCAATTTTCAAATGAGTAAATACAAAATAATTCCTTACTACGTAAAACATTATTATTATTGTTAAAGATATGTTATTATTATTAGAACCAGACCATCTCAGCTTTCATAATAAAATTATAAGTAACCATTATCCACAGAATGGAGAAAATTCTTTATAGTGATTGTTTTTAACAAAAGCAGAATTGAATGTAATGTCAGGAATATATTATAGAACAAAATATGTTGGATTTTATGACAAAAATATAAAATTTTCAAGTTAAGATATGATTAACAAAAATTGCGTAAGTAACATTGTGAAGAATCAAACTCAAACCTTTATTTTTATTTATTCCATACTAGTTAGCCATTGGCCATTCATGCCCAACATACAAACAAAGTTTTTTTTTGGTATCTCTCAAATTTGAGATATTGCTGTTGAATGCTTGTACATAACCTATGGATTGTTATCCATAGATCCATAGGTTGCATACAAGCATTCAACATAGTTTGACAACCATAGCTTGTCATCCATAATAATAACAAAAATACAATAAAGAAAGCACATGCACTGGCTCTTTGGTCCCTGGTGGACCAAATAGTTGATTACAATTAACTATTAAAATAATTATTATCTAATAATAATAATTAATAATAATAATCTTAAAATAAAAATAATTATAATTTTTGAAATAAATGAAATATTATTTAAATGCAATGCTTATGTAGCTTCGGTGCACCAAATGCAAACTGAACCCTGGGACCCAGGAACAGTCAATATTTTTCAATTGAAAAAGCCAGAAATTGAAGTAAAATAACAACAAAGTATATGCAAACATAAATAGGAAGTAAACTATGATAATTTAAAGCAAAATTTATAAAAAGACATTTAATAGGAAGTAAACTATGATAATTTAAAACAAAATTTATAATGAGATTGTGATTTAGTAACAAACTTAAATACTCTAAGGAACTGCTTATTTTCAATCAGTAAAAGTTCAAACATTTAAAAAGCACAAATAGCAGTCAAACACAAATAATTCATAGTTTAATACAAGCAAAAACATTTTCGGTACATCAAATACCATCTTCAGTTAAACAGAACAATAAATGAAACGCATTTAGAATTACATGGAATTCAAAATTACAGAATATAGAATATTTTTTAAATAACATTTAAAAATTAATTAATTAAAAAGATTTGCAATAAGAGAGAAAATTGAAATTCTAAAATCCAACAAAACTGAGACCATTATTAATCTTAGGCAGGCTGAAGAAATGAGCAGTGCATGGAAGTATGCGGTGCACAAGCAATGTTAATAAATCTCAATCATCTTTTAGATTTAATTTTTAATGTCAGGTCTAATGATCTTATTATAACATAGCATGTTTTAACCAAAAAATATTAGCATTTTTGGTCAATTTTTAATTAATTAATTTTTAAATGTTATTTAAAAAGTATTCTATATTCTGTAATTTTGAATTCCATATAATTCTAAACGCATTTCATTTATTGTTCTGTTTAACTGAAAATGGTATTTGATAACTTTAAAATACACTGCTTAAAATTTTAAAAACATTCAACTTCAATAACTCTAGCACTGATTTCAATATATGAGATCAGAGTCCATACAGCACTATGAGTAAGTATAAAATCGTTTTATTACAGTAAGTGCTCATAGTGCTGTATGGATTCTGATCTCATATATTTAAGTGGTATATTATAAGCAAGTGGTTTTTTCAATTTTAAGTCTAGCACTGATAGCAGTAAAGAATCACTTTTTTATTTACTAAAAACTACAAACGTTTCTGGTTTTTACACCATCGTCAGGTAACATTCCATTCTAAACGGATTCAAACCAGAAGGATAAACAAACACAGTTGCCACGAGTTTAAAAAGCACAAATAGCAGTCAAACACAAATAATTCATAGTTTAATACAAGCAAAAACATTTTCGGTACATCAAATACCATCTTCAGTTAAACAGAACAATAAATGAAACGCATTATATTTCATTATTATTGATCTACAAATGAACATCAAAATATAAATAAATACTAATAGAATTATTGATTAATATCATATAATTATTCTGTAATCTGTAAATGTGTTATATATATTTAGTAATTATTACTATAATAAATTGACTCTTTATTTGAATAAGAAAACTTTGAAAAGAAAATATAAGATAAATTATTGTTTCTATCTATTATCTCAATCATTTAATCTATTTAATCCAAAATGCATTGTGCATAAGAGTTATGATTGACTCTAATGCACAATACATTAAGAATTAAATAGATTTGATAAAAAATTATTTTGCTTAAAAATTTTATTTGTAATAATAATGAATTTACATTTCAAACTTTATACTGTTCATGTGTCAAAAACTTTTGAAATAATTTGCCTATTTTCAAGTCTTTAAAAATATATGATTCAATAAAAGCTTATCTGAATTCAGCATTCTAAGTGAAATATTGCTAAATTGTTTTTAAACAATTTAGCAATATTTCACTTAGAATGCTGCCACTCTTCCATATTTACAATTGACAATGTGTCATGTTCATATTTTTATATATATACTATTTTTATACACAACTATAATATAACTCAATCACTCAATAAGACTTCAATAAAGTCTTTAACTTGCAACATAAATACAATCTAAAATACAGGGTGAATGCAGTATTCTCAATAAAATTGATATCTTGCTATCTAAAATATATAATATATGAAATATTTATGATATAAATTAAAAATGCCATGCTCAAACAAGATATATTCAACAAGATCATTCAAAATAAGACAATGATTCAGACAAATTGTTTATGACTCAAACTGTTCTGAAAATACAATCTTGCAATTCTGATATACTGTATTTTAATTTATATAAAACTTTATAACTGATGTTAGATGGATATATTATTTAAATATATGCTAATTTATTTTATTATTTATTTATTTTAAATTCTAACCGATTTATGTACTCAACTATTTATGTATTTCAGATATACATATTGATTAAAATTAGTGCATTCATTATGTGCTTATTCATAAAAAATTTCCAAAAAATAAGTAAATTAATTTTTAATTTTAAATAGAAAATAAAAGGGGAGAAATTTTGTTTTATTATATAAATCAAAAGGTATGAACGGGTTTTAAATAAATAACACATTAAACATTAACGAAAAAGTAAACAAAATAATGGAAAAATTGAAAACTATATAAACTAACCTTCTTGATTCAAAGCAACATGATGTTTTAAAACATGAGCTTCATAATCCTCATCACTGACACCTTCTATAGGTAAGGAACAGCAGACATTATTATTTCCATATCGGCAAACATAAGATCCACCTTCTTTGCTGCAATGATCATCTCTCAGATGTTGAATAAACTCTTTCGCTGTTTTAAAAGTAAGATTTTGCGAACAATGATCGCAATGTTTCCAGAGGCGCAGTTTTCCAGACATTTGTTGTTATTTAGCTAACACATCTGAAAGCTGACTAATTCTTATCTGGAGAACTTCAAGTATCTGTTGCCACGTTTAACATTTTTATTCTTCTGTGTGTTATGTAGAAGTCATATATGAATTATGCTACCATTACGCTACATATATAAAATACTGTACTTTCTTATTATTATTTTCATATTTAATGACTGTTGTTTACTGTTTTACTTCCGGATCGATCACAGATAAACACTCATTCTCGACCTTACAACTTTCCATTTTTATTGACTTATGATATTCTGGTGTATAGATTAAACAATTTTTTTATTAAAAAAAAATGATAATACGCGCATGTATAATTGAAATTTAGGTTATGTTGAATTTATTGATTTCAAATAATTTTTCAATGTTTATAAAATGTCTTGAAAAAGATAATATTTCAAAAATATATATTCTTAAATTTGATTTTTTTTTCATTCGAATATAACATTTATTTCAAGTATTATATAAAATGTGCATCCAAAAAATATAAATACTGATTTGGTTTTTCCGAGTTTGAAATATGTATTTAATATTGATAAGGTATATCTGGATACTTGAATATATACAGTTAATGAAAAATATCCAATCAAATGGCGTCATCTGATTACCAGTCAAATGGCGGATTTGACTGCAATACCATGTATATCCATGGATTAACATAAACGTATCTCTTTTCGGGTAAATAAAGTTTGGAAGAAGCTACAATATTTTATTCAAACGTCATCTGATTACCAGTCAAATGGCGGATTTGACTGCAATACCATGTATATCCATGGATTAAATAAATGTATTTTAATTAGTTAATTATTCATATTTCAATCCATTTCCACTCAAAAGATATTAAGAGGTTGAATTGCTTAATTAATTTAGTTACGCCATTGATGGTTGTATTGCCGCGTGTAATGCATTGGCATACCATCTAGAATAGTATTGGTATAGTATTTCTAAACTTTCATTGCCCGCATATCCCTTTTAAAATTTCATTTAAATAAACGTATCTCTTTTCGGGTAAACAAAGTTTGGAAGAAGCTACAATATTTTATTCAAACATGATTAATTATATATTTATTTTTTAACATTTGAAATATAATAGATTGCAGATAAGAAATCTTATGAAGTAAGTTCAATATATAGAAATAAAAACAAGTAATAAAAATTAAAAAAATAATAAAACGCTTCGTATTTACTAAATGGCTTTTCACATATTCTGGAGTATCACATTCTGGAAAATACTGACCTATAGGAAATCTTATGAAGTAAGTTCAATATATAGAAATAAAAACAAGTAATAAAAATTAAAAAAAAATAAAACGCTTCGTATTTACTAAATGGCTTTTCACATATCCTGGAGTATCACATTCTGAAAAATATACTGACCTATATGCTTTGGATTCAATTCCGAGTCTAACAATTCTAGATTTTCCAGGAGGAATATGAGTCAGGTCTGTTGAATATAATCTTATACCTGACTTCACCATAATATGGATAAACTGTAATGAGCATTGGAATGCACTACTGCTTACTAACTTCCGGTTGGAAAGCAGCGTTAAACAACAAAGAAAAGAAAACCTCAACATGATCTAGCTAATATATATCAACAATAGATTGAAAAAATAGAGATTCAGCAGAGCAATGCTTGATCCCTTTTAGTTCTTCATTCTTGAAAAATGTGCAGGTAGAATGGTACAAATATATTCATAACATGAATTTTTATTAAATTCAAGAATTTCTTTATACAAGTGTTAAACCGTATAAAATTTTAACAATTGCATTTATTCTTGTAATTCACATTTTTTACAAGTATTTATTATTTTAAATGCCCTTTTATTTTTGCCACAATTAACATTCGGTTGGGTGGCTGGATAGTAAAGCCTTAATTAAGAACATCATATTCTAGTGATGCCCTTAATTACTCAAAAATCTCTAATTTTATTATGTATATTCTTAGTACACTGTGCAATCTTTTACTGGTAAGATGGCACTATGGATGGATGGTGATATTCTAGTGATGCCCTTAATTACTCAAAAATCTCTAATTTTATTATGTATATTCTTAGCACACTGTGCAATCTTTTACTGGTAAGATGGCACTATGGATGGATGGCGCGCACATAATAATTATTAGTAAATTCAAGAATTAAAAAGTATGGAGCTCTGTTCAAATTATGTTTCTTCAAAGAAATATCATTTGCTAGTATTTATATATTTGAGGGTTTGATTTATAAATTTGCATGTGAGTGACATTGAAATTTTGTCAACACGATGGTAGTTACGAAAATGAGCCGATCTCAAACTTCCTTAGCTGTTTTGCAAATGAACCTCAGAATTTATTGTATAAACTTTGAGATTTGCTTTCGAAACAGGAAGTTTGAGATCGGCTCATTTTCGTATCTTTACTTCTTTTATAAGTTTTCTAATTCACAACTAATTTTTTATTTTTTTTTGAAGTTGAAAAACGTACAGAGATTAATAAAATTATCAGCATGCAATTTTATTTCAAACTGTCGATATTAATCAAAAGTAATTGTTAAAATTAACCAATATTTTACAAATGTACATATTTAGATCTTACAAATCCTTTTAATAAGTTCTGCTGCTGTAAATATCTACATTTAGAATTTATTTTAAATCCTTTTCTTATTAATCTTTGAAATTAAATTTATTTTGATGAAAGACGGAATTTTACAATTCAATAATCATGAGTTTCTATAACATTTAATAAATTAACTGATTATCAGCAGGTTATTTGTTCAAGTTGCGCTGTCTAATCTACAATTATACAAAATCTTTCTTGCTTAATGATACCTAATTATAATCATAAATCTTAACCATTTAGAATTTAGACAAAAGTTCCTATAGATTTTTATATGCAGTATACTGTACGTTTAAATAAAAATATCTTCATATTGATAAAGAATTTTAGCTCAGGTGTTTATTAAATGGAAAAAAAATTTATATTAAAATAAGGATCTTTATCATAGGTTAAAGACATTTAAATCAATAAATGCAAATCAATTAACTAAAATCAAATATTGATTAAATAATTTCAGTATTATTTTGAGACATTCTTTTTCCTATATTTGTTAAATTTATCTATTTACATTTAAGATATTTGACCGAAAAGTATTTTAATTAATGTATTTAAAGCATATATCAATGCTTTTCAATTTTTATGATCTTTGAATGAGCGAGAAATAAAATTTTAATTATATTTTATAACTGTTTAATATAGTTTTATCACATTTTTATACATAAATAATCTTAAAAATATAGTCAATTGTTTCCAAAACAGATGCTTTATTTTAGTGAATATATTTGCTTAATTTAGAGAGCTAATAAATGCTAATATAGTTGATTGTGAACTTTATACATAAATAATCTTAAAAATATAGTCAATTGTTTCCAAAACAGATGCTTTATTTTAGCGAATATATTTGCTTAATTTAGAGAGCTAATAAATGCTAATATAGTTGTGTGTGAACCTTTTAAAACTGGAATAGAATTGAGTTTTAAAACTCAGCTAAGAAATTTCGAACGACAGCAAACTATCTGTAAATCAAATATTTTATAATCCCATACATTAAAAAATCTCTGGATGGGAAATTTGTTTACTGCTGTTTAATGAACATTTCATCAGCTATGTTTATAATGGAATTTGTTATTATAGAAATATACATTTTATTATTTCTATAGACTATTATGTATTTTAAGACATTACTCCAAAATAAAAAGCAATATATTTATTGCTAATAAATAACTTGCAGTTTTTTCTATCCATCTAATCAACTTTTTTTATCATCATTTATGCCAATGGTTCATGCCACCTCTTCATAACCCTGCACTTATAATTTCTCAGAATGCCTGATTAAAGAAAATTTATTATATTTATGAAATGTAATAGGTATCATATTTAAAAAATAAAGACTAGCATAATCATTTTCACAGTATTCATAGTGTGATAATTATACTAAACTTTCATTTATCATACATTTGATATGTATCGTTAGAATCAGTCTCATTAATATGAAAAAAAATTAAATAGTGAAATGATTAATCACCAAATCTCTTCTAAAATACATGTAAATAATTCAGTCAATTTAAATAAACCACAATAGAATAACTATTATTAATTTTTTATTATTATTTAACAAAATGCAACCACTGTACTAATTATTGAGTTTTAAAAACAAGTATTGCATATGAGGTAGTTTGGTATATTTAAAAGTTAATTTGGAACTTTTTGTAAAGTAATAGTACTAATTAAATTGCAAAAAAATAGAAGTTTTTCTCTCTGAACAACTTCCATTTTTTGGAAGTTGTTCGGAGAGAACAACTCCTAAATTATTTTGAATACTAATTTTAACAGCAATATATAAAAAACTGTATATAAAAAAAATTCATTTTTATATACTGAATAATTCATTTTACATTTTAGGTACAAATAATTTATCAATAATGAATATGGATTTTTAAATACAATTCTATTTTTACATTTTTTTTATGTGAAAATATTTATATGCAATGAATTGATGACATCAGTTTTAAAATACATTTTTATGTTTTAAAAACAATCTTTTGAGAATTTCTGTTTTGATCAACAAGTTGTTAAACTTCCCATCAAATGTTCCATTTTATTTAAAAAGTTACGTCCTTCCATTCGTTCCCAGCATACTTCTCTGAAGTTCCCACTGAGATTTTGCCATTTTCTGTCTCGTACTAGAGTACTAGGATAAAAATCTTGTTGCTGAGGAGAAGAGGAAACACTTACATGAACACCAGTCTGTGGACCACATCTCACAGCTATTACTCTGAGAAAATAAAAAATTTTGATTTTTTAATTATTTTAGAATTTGTATTTTTAATATTCTAAACATATAACTTGAACTCTCTATCTATAATTTCTTTTATGTTACCTATCTCCAGTTGGTGAAGCCATGATTACAGAGGAAGCATTTCCAATTGGTTCAACAGGACCAACTCCTATATGATTACAAGTTGACAATACTTTCCAGCCCATTAGTTTGGCCAAAGCCTGAACTGCATTTACTTGATGCTGTGAAACCTAAAATAAAGCACATAAAATTATCATTCAAATTATGATTATATTTAGTTATAATAAATTTTAATTACTTGACACATCAAAAGGTAATGCAGTTCCTGAGGCTCATATGATAAATTCATGGTTCTTCCATCTCGACAAATAGCTTTTAGGCTTCTCCTACCGACATGAATAACAAGAGGTGTTCTAAGAAAAACAAGAAAATTAGCAATTTTTAATAATAAAATTATAATTATTGATATTTTATTAAACACATTATGTACCTGCATATAGTTTCATATCCATGAGTCATAATATTTATCTTAACACTACTTTTATTAGGACTGTTAAGGCAAACCCAGTGCGCAACAATTAAAGGATCTTTTATTTCACAAGCATATGTATCAATCATATACATAGTCCTTTATGTAATAAAATATACAATTTAAGAAACATTAAAATATTTTAATGATAATTATTATTTTATAAAATATACTACCTTAATCTTAAGACAACATGTTGTGTTTGATGAATAACTTGTTCTAAGATAGTTTCACTTAAAAAAAATAACAGCAACAAATAAAAATTAAATTATAAACAAATTTCAAACATATTTTATTATCATAAGAATTTCATAATAAGAAATAATAAAAAATTTGATTAAAGCCTACCTTTTTGAAGATTCTATTAATGTTTGTCGATCACATGCTTCTGGTCCTGCTAAACGTCTTCTCTTACTAACACCAAGTGTAGCAGTTGTTGGATGAGGCATGGGATGATGCAAAGCATTGTAATGAATCTCTCTAAGTAACTGATGTAAAGAATGTTCTAGAACTGGTTTGTGATCTACTTTTTGCGATGGATTGACCTAAACAAGAAAACACATTTCAAATCAACAAAAACAAATTTTCTTTTAATATAAATTCATTAAAATAATTAAGTTTATAAAAGCAATATAAATCTACTATTCTTTTAAAAATTTTCTTTAATGAACTAATATTAATTCTAATATATTATTGTTTATAATTTTACATTTCATATTTTTGGTGTATTTTCCTGTATATTCTTAGGCATATTTATAATTCTGTAAAGAATATTTATTAGCTTCATGAAATCTATCTGCCTATCTTTTTATAGGAAAAAATTAGATTTCCATTTAATAGATTTTTATGAATTTTGATATTGAAATTTTTCACAGAAACCTTATAGCAATTTTGATTTTGGTTTAATATTTGATTACAGAAAAGAACAGTGATTCATGAGACATAATTATAGGTGTAGACATTTTATCAATTTCGTTTTATTAAATAATTTAAAGATTGTACAAGCATATGTTGTTTCTGTGGAATTACTTATCAGATCACCTGTATAAATTGAATTTTGCTGTAAAGCAAATCAGTCTTTTTTATTATTTGCTGTTGCATATAAAAACATACTTGCATTATTATTCATTAAATGACACCATTGACAGTCAAAGTGTCTTTTTTTCAAATTTAGTCAAAATGTCTTCTTTTTATATTTATAACAACACCGTCAATAGTGTACAATATCCTCATAAATTAGTCAAAAGAAGTTTGACTGTAAAATATTATTGAAGAATTTTTTTTTGAAAGTGGGATACGTCCATTCATAATAATCAATAATTAGAACAACTTTCTAATTGTGTTATTATTTTTATTTCAACAAAATCCTTAGAAGAGGAAATATCAAACAGAAGAAAAAAAATGGACAAAGAAATTATACATTGGCTGAAGATATGCTGGGTGAAGTTTAAAAGGGATGAACTCTATAAAATTTTTTACAAAACATCTATGGAAGAAAATGCACAATTTAAAGTTCTGGATTTATTTGGAAAAAAGAAGGCCAAAAAATTTTAGCAAAATAACTTTGTTCTATTGTATACAACTTCAAGACCTATAACAAGAAATAAATGTAATGATATCATGGCTTTACTGCCTTACATGCTTCCTATTTATCATGAATACTTCCCTATTCTAAGTATAAGGGAGAAATAAGATTGAAATGTGAATAAAATTATTATTACTAATTATCTTTGTTAAATTTTTATATACATTAAATCAGCTCAACTAGCAAGTTCAAACAAAAATTTATTGAATAAATTTTTGTTTGAACTTGCTAGTTGAGCTGATTTAATGTATATAAAAATTTAACAAGTTTACAGTTTTAAAAACATTACCCAAATTTATTAATTTTGCGAATATTTTTTAGTTAATTCAAATGCAAACTCTTAAATATCTCAATGTAAGAATAAATGCATTTATACTACTTTAAAATGACTTAAAATATATTAAAAACAAAGAATTCAAAAATGAGTAACCTTAAACTTTCGAACTAAGATTGATTTTACAAAAATAAGATACATCTAAAAAATGAATAAATTTGATTGCAAAAAACAGTCAGTTAAATAGAATTAATTAGAATAGTTCATAATTAGAAATTAGTAGAATATGGATATGACAGTAGGATATTATCAAATTCACATCATTCAAATGGAGTGATATTTTATGATGTTTTTCAATCTGTTTGTTGTTTTATATAAAAACAGTCTAGGTTATTTTTTGGATGAAGAAAAGTTTTTGATTTTCTTTCTTAAAAATCAATATTTATTTCATATAATAGAACAGAATCTTATAGTATATTTCATCGAATTGTAATTAATTATTAAAAAAATGATAGTAGCAGTCACTCTATACTGTAACAGCAAAAAGTGAAGAAATACATATTTAAAAATTTTTAAATATTTTATTATAAATAATCATATAAGAATTCAATAAATCCTATATAATAAATTAATATATGTTAAATACAGATTAAATTAAATTTTATTATAATTTCATGCATTTTAAAATATTGTATTGTTTATAGTTTTTTTAGAAAAAAATTATAAAACATCTATTTTTTGATACTAAAGGGCAAAACTTACATTAAACTATAACAAACAATAACAGCACCACACATAACAATAGACCAATCTGAAAATTTGGTGGGAAACTTGATGAATACAGTTTTAAACAGAGCTGTATGATATACAACAATGAGAAGTAAGTTTAATTTTGAACAACTAGTAAGCAATTAGCACAGGTTAAGCAATGTGCTAATTGCTATAATATCCATCATTACATTGTCATATTCTATTAAATTTGTACATTATCTAAAAAATATAGTTAATTTGTGAATTAACTATATGTAAACATAGTTGAAACAGGATTAACTGAATTAACATTCTTCTCTAAAAGATGGATAAGTAATATTTTATTGTATTTCTTTATATAAGATTTAATTCATTGATCAATTTAACACTTAATTTAAATATCTATATTAAAAAAAGAGGAATAATGGAATTCAAAAAGAAAAGTGGAATCAATTGCTCATTGATTAATAATATTAATTTTGAAAGTTTCTAATGAAAAAAGTCTTAATTTTATTTAATTTAAAAATATGTAAATAAAACTTTTCCAATTAATTTCAAGCAGCAATTTGATAGAAATGAATTTAAAATTTAATTTGTTGTACATTCAGATATATATTAACAATTAATTAAAATATTTTTTTCTTCAAGAAGTACATGACACTTTATCAATAATATGGACTACAAAATTATTTTTATTGATAATCTATTATCATATACAAAACTTAAAGTTACAATAATCAGAAAATTTTTTCTACTAATGAGCTCATAAAGAATCAGAAAATTTTGTCTACTAATGAGCTCATAAAGTGTTATTTAAATAAAAATAAATAATAAATACATTTATTCATTTAAATAATACTATTTATTCAATTAATAGTACAATCTTAATAATTATTGTTTCTTTTATCAAAAATTTCTTATAATGTAGAAATCTGCCAACTGAATTAAAAACTACAACTGGCATTTTAATATGAAATCATCAAAAATTTAATAAAACTTTATAAAGAGCACATTTTAATGTCTACTAATGAGCTCATAAAGTGTTATTTAAATAAAAATAAATAATAAATACATTTAGTAAGATTGTACTATTTATTCAATAAACAGTACAATCTTAATAATTATTGTTTCTTTTATCAAAAATTTCTTATAATGTAGAAATCTGCCAACTGAATTAAAACTACAACTGGCATTTTAATATGAAATCATCAAAAATTTAAAACTTTATGAAGAGCACATTTTTAAAAATTTTTTGCTATAAATAGGTAGATTATTCTGATATGGAACAATCAATGTGTCATTTCAAATCAAAATTTAAAATATACTTTATTTGCATTGCTGAGAGAATAATTTAAAACAAAAAAATAAAAAATGAATATTTCTTTAAATTTGAAAATAAAAATTAAATTAGTGAAAGGTAATGCTTATATTGTCATCTTCTTACCTAGCCTTTTATTTGTTTTTATTGCTAATACATTTAGCAATAATAATGTTTTTTTCATATTTGTTGCATAACTGTAATAATCATCAAACAATACTTATCATATAGTCTTTACAATGATTTTATAGATTTCATATTTGGATTGGAAGAATATCAAACATAGTGCAAACCCAGTTTGCATAATTCATCTTTATTCCATACAGAGTTAATTTACAGACAACTCCTTGAGATATGCTGATGTCTTTATTTTATTCTTCAATACACTAATTTATTTCTAGATGTAAAATTAAGATATTTGCAGTACTTTTGAGGATTTTTTTTTAAAAATCCAGTTTATATAATATCCAAAAATGCCAGTTTTATAAACTTTTATTATAGATAAAACATTGTTTTCTGTTTTTTTATATTGCAAAATTTAAAACACACAGTATTTATAGGTAAGCAATATGATGATAATTTAAAGTTAACATTAATAGTCTTACCTTCAGTCGACTATTTGCTGTTGTATGGCATAAACCTATGCAGAGCTGCACACCTGGAAACAGCTGCAATTATATTTGAGAATTAATTCAATGAAAAATATCTATATAAATTCATTTTTAATTCCATAGTGCAAATATAAAACTTACTGCACACCTGGAAACAGCTGCAATTATATTTGAGAATTAATTCAATGAAAAATATCTATATACTGTAAATTCATTTTTAATTCCATAATGCAAATATAAAACTCATCTGAAATTTTAAATAATATTAATTGCATACATATACATCATAATGTAAAATTTTGTCAAAATAATACTATTAGTTCTAGATTTTATGAGTTAATTTGTTTTTGGAGTGAGCTAATAAAGAAAGAACTGGTAAATCAAAAATTAATTTCCCATAGACATAATGTTAACAAGCAGTTTCAGAAAGAATTAAAATTATTAATAGCAATTATTATTTGTCTTCTTTTAGAAAGAGTCATTTATTTAAGAATTTATTAGTTTTATATGTCCAATTTTAATGCTAATTTAGCCAGCATAGATATCACAATGATGCAATGTCACGATGATGATGATAATGTGTGTGTGCATATACTGTTAAAACTCATCTGAAATTTTAAATAATATTAATTGCATACATATACATCATAATGTAAAATTTTGTCAAAATAATACTATTAGTTCTAGATTTTATGAGTTAATTTGTTTTTGGAGTGAGCTAATAAAGAAAGAACTGGTAAATCAAAAATTAATTTCCCATAGACATAATGTTAACAAGCAGTTTCAGAAAGAATTAAAATTATTAATAGCAATTATTATTTGTCTTCTTTTAGAAAGAGTCATTTATTTAAGAATTTATTAGTTTTATATGTCCAATTTTAATGCTAATTTAGCCAGCATAGATATCACAATGATGCAATGTCAACATGATGATGATGATGTGACATCCACTGTGGCATATATTTTTATATTGTCACAATGTCATAATTTATTGATGTTTTGTGATATTAGCCATTATAACATTGTGATGACATCACAGTCTCAATGTGACATCAATATGATAGATATTGACAATAGACAGCACTGTGCGATCACTTAAGAAATCAGGTAAGTCATATGTTATCCCTACACTGCTAACACTTAGCTTCAGAAAATTATAAATTTGTAAAATACCCCATGTCATCCAATACCCAATGGGCATTTTGGATTGACAAGAAGAATGCCATATATAAGACTTTCAAAATTTTGTCCAAATTTGGGATGACATACAATTACACCATGACATTATCATGATTTAATAATAGACAATGTCACAATATGACATTAACTGAATGTCTGTATATATGCATATACCACAAAAGCTTCTGCACTACTTGATCTCTTAGGACCAACTTGGCCAAGAGACTTCCTGCAACCCTAAGTTTAACATAGGTTGAGATAATTCCAAGGGATGGTGAATGGTATTTGAATTTGGAATGAACTCATAGTGACACCAGTGTGATGTCGCTGGTGACATAACAGTGATTGAGAGCATACAACAAAATCTTTTATGATGTCATCCATTGTTATGTCACTGATGATGCCACATTGCTGTTATGTCAATGTCATTGTGGCATAATATGCTAGTTAAATCAATTGGCAAAGTCAATGGCTAAATTGGACACAAAAAGCCAAATGGAAATTAAAAAAAAGAGTTATAAAGAGTTATATCTCTATAAAGAGATTATATGTCCAATTTTAATGCTAATTTAGCCAGCATAGATATCACAATGATGCAATGTCAACATGATGATGATGATGTGACATCCACTGTGGCATATATTTTTATATTGTCACAATGTCATAATTTATTGATGTTTTGTGATATTAGCCATTATAACATTGTGATGACATCACAGTCTCAATGTGACATCAATATGATAGATATTGACAATAGACAGCACTGTGCAGTCACTTAAGAAATCAGGTAAGTCATATGTTATCCCTACACTGCTAATACTTTGCTTCAGAAAATTATAAATTTGTAAAATACCCCATGTCATCCAATACCCAATGGGCATTTTGGATTGACAAGAAGAATGCTATATATAAGACTTTCAAAATTTTGTCCAAATTTGGGATGACATACAGTTACACCATGACATTATCATGATTTAATAATAGACGATGTCACAATATGACATCAACTGAATGTCTGTATATATGCATATACCACAAAAGCTTCTGCACTACTTGATCTCTTAGGACCAACTTGGCCAAGAGACTTCCTGCAACCCTAAGTTTAACATAGGTTGAGATAATTCCAAGGGATGGTGAATGGTATTTGAATTTGGAATGAACTCATAGTGACACCAGTGTGATGTCGCTGGTGACATAACAGTGATTGAGAGCATACAACAAAATCTTTTATGATGTCATCCATTGTTATGTCACTGATGATGCCACATTGCTGTTATGTCAATGTCATTATGACATAATATGCTAGTTAAATCAATTGGCAAGTCAATGGCTAAATTGGACACAAAAAGCCAAATGGATTCCAAATGCTATAAAGATTTATATGATGACATTGTGAAGTGACAATGGATAGTATCACAAAAGCTGTAGATGCATGACATCATGATGACATACCAATGATTTCAATATATCATCATCATTATTACTACATAACAATTGTGATCAGCTAATTGATTCCAAATACTATAATAAATGAAATATAAAGGCAAATTATATTTCTGCATGGTTTATTGTTAACTTATCTATAAAGTCTATAAATCCACACAGTCTGTGCACAACCTATTGAACAGTATTTCTCAACTTCTGGTTGAATCAATCATTCAGCTAGCCCATGCTAGGCTCTAAAAATGGCCACTGCAAAAAGTATCCTATGTGTGAAATAACATCTTAATTCACACTAGTTTAAATCTATAAATTCACACAAACCAATTAAAATTTTTTATTATTAGCAAGAGTGCTGACATTTTGATGACACAGGAGTTGCCACAAACTGTATTATATACATGAAATTCTCAAGCAATACCATGATCCTTGTTAGTAATATTATAAAATGAAGAACTTTCATCACTAAAAAGATGTCACTTTGTGCTTTTAATAAATAATTACAAATGCATGAAAATAAGTGTGTTTCACATTTAAAAAATAAAACTTACAGAGACTGTAATCTGACTTCCAACAACAAGGTTTGGAATGGAAGGTTGAAGTTGTACTGCTTCTCTTGCTAACTATAATAATTTAAAAAATTGTTTCAAAAATCAAATATGCAACAACATTGGAAAACTTCATTAATATATTTGGAATAATTTGATAAATAGTTTGAAAAAACTGACTTGAGAAAATAACTCTTTGCAAAATAAGACATTTTGTGCAGCTTCTAATTTTTGTTGCCAATGTGCTTCAGGTTGTGTAAGAGCTGTCTGAGGAAGTGGGATGGTTAATTCTCCACTAGCAATAGTTTCTGTATCTAAACATATGGATAAATATATAAATCTCAATAGATTTTATAGAAAAACTATACTGAAAAAATTTAAATTGAAAAAGTATATGAGCTGTCTGAGGAAGTGGGATGGTTAATTCTCCACTAGCAATAGTTTCTGTATCTAAACAAACAGATAAATATATAAATCTCAATAGATTTTATAGAAAAATTATACTGAAAAAATTTAAATTGAAAAAGTATAAAATAAAAAAATTTTGTAAAAACACTATAATGATAAATTTAATCATCATATTATACAATACTGTAATTTATATAATTTCATAATAATTAATACTGTGTTTATTTTCTGTAATAGAATAATAAATATATAATAAATTTACAAATATTTTTATTTATTTTTATACAGGCATACTTTGCTAATATGGTGGATTATGTTTCAGATCATTGTTAAAAGCAAATATTTTTTATTTTTAATTAAAAGAGATAGAAAATGTACTCAGAGATGAGATTGAGAAGAATGATGGAAGAAGTTTTTAAAAAGAATATAGAAAAGCATGGAGAAAGAGAGAAAAGGATCCTGCTAGAAGAAGTATGACAGGCCACTAGTGGAAGAGAGAGGTCATCCTTTAGTCACCTCTTATGATATATGGATGAGATAGTGGGTGAATTCTATCTCATCCACAGGGAGAAATAAAGTGAATCAGTCTTCTTTTTACATGCCAATGCATATATAAAGGCCTAAAAACATATTAACATCATCATTTATTAATTTGCAATAGCACTAGGCCTAAAATAAACTGAAAAACTGAACATAAGCAAAATGGTACTAGGCAACTTAGCCATATGTATCAGTTGACTCTGATTAATTCAGCTTGGAGTAAGCTGATAAATATGTCTTTGCCAAAAATATCTTTAAGAGTAAATCAAGTACCAAAAATAATTAATATGAATATAATTTAAAGTGTCATATTAACAAAGCACTCTAAAGGAAGATCTGCTGACTCTGATTAATTCAGCTTGGAGTAAGCTGATAAATATGTCTTTGCCAAAAATTTCTTTAAGAGTAAATCAAGTACCAAAAATAATTAATATGAATATAATTGAAAGTGTCATATTAACAAAGCACTCTAAAGGAAGGTCTGCCTGTATAATCATCTGTATAATAAATATTAGCATCAATAAAAATATTAAAAAAAGTGGATATTTCTTAAAATAAAAGATATAATGAAGCTAATTTCCATAAAAAATATCACAAATTTGAAGAAATAGAATATATTTTTGTTTTGAATCATAAAAAATTAAAAAATATTTTTGAATTAAAAAAATATAGTCCTCTAATTTAAGCTAACTTGAGTTATATAATTCCACTCTTCTGATTTTGCTTCAGACTGTATTTATTAATCCAAGTGCAAAATATTATGCTGTAATTACATCATCCATAAATTGATTTATCTAGATAACAGTAAACTCTTGCTGAACGTGGATTTGCAGAACACGATTTTGCATATATGTGATATCTTAATTGTTTTCATTTATTTTGTCTAATGCTAGAATTTCATTCATATGGAGTACCTGATGAGGGCAGGGATATCTGCAACGCAAAATATTATGCTGTAATTACATCATCCATAAATTGATTTATCTAGATAACAGTAAACCCTTGCTGAACATGATTTTGCATATATGTGATATCTTAATTGTTTTCATTTAATTTGTCTAATGCTAGAATTTCATTCATATGCAGTACCTGATGAGGGCAGGGACATCTGCAATGAATACCCACGCACACATCTGGCAACCCTGCTTGATGCTGCCTGCTAGCTGAGTGACCCAGGCCGAATTGCTATCATTTCATTCATGTTAGCAGAACTGTAATCACGTATTTATCAGTGTTTATCCTCTTCTCCTTTTGCATTTGTATTTATTTAATTTCAAAAATTCAATATGACATCTAAGAGGAAGAATGATGATGATAAAGCAGCAAAAGAGATGCAAAGTTTTGATATTATCTCAGAAAATTGAAATTTTAGATAAGTTGAAAAATGGTACACGTTTCATCGCTTGCAAGAAAACAAATTATAAACTAATCAAGCATAAGAACACTTTATGGGAAGTATTGAAAAACTCTGCACTCCTTACCGCAAAACTTTTAAATCAATCATTATCACAGGCAAAAATCACCAGCTTCTTAAAAAAATAATTGTTTCTCAGAAAATTGAAATTTTAGATAAGTTGAAAAATGGTACACGTTTCATCGCTTGCAAGAAAACAAACTATAAACTAATCAAGCATAAGAACACTTTATGGGACGTATTGAAAAACTCTGCACTCCTTACCGCAAAACTTTTAAATTAATCATTATCACAGGTAAAAATCACCAGCTTTTTAAAAAAATAATTGTATCGTGTACCTACTTATTAAGCAGTAATAAAAATCATTTCAATTAACATTTGTTTCATTTTCCCCTTTTAATTACAACAGTAAATAAAAAGTTTCAGCACATTAAGCAGGAAAAGTAATACTCTCACAAATAAAATAAAATAATGTCTTTTTTATTCAATAAAGCACTTTTGGCTCTACTGAGCCCTCCTCAGTAATTACAAATGAATAACTAAACATACAATTAATACTATACAAAGTTTGTTCTAAGTTCGAAAATTCCAAAATATATTTTAAAATTATAAAATTCTAGAAGCACGTAGCACGTTCATTCAGCTTTAGATTAAGGTCTTATAGTCCTAGCCCCTTTCGTATCAATTATTAATAATATGATTAAATTCCATGAAAATAATATATAGTTATTTCCTCTAGTTTCATTTATTTTTATATTTTTAATATTTCTACAGCTTTTTAATCTTTTAACAGTGTTTCTTCTTTTTGTATTCCCAGGCTAAGCTTATTTTTTGTGGTTCATTGTAGTTAATAACATTCATCCCCGAGGCTCTCTTAGCAAATATTTCTATTGTTTTTGCCGTCTTGAGTTTCTCTTGGTCTGTTATGATACTTATCACTTCAGTTTCTTGCCATTTAGGTGTAGCATTATATGACAACCATCTCTGCGCTAATGCCGTAGTGCCTTTGTCTTTCTCTCTATCAGCTTTATGTTCCTGGAGCCTTTTGTTTATGGATCTTGCCATTGAACCTATGTAAATCTCTTCCTTATTAGTATCTTTATTTTATATATACCTGGCATGTCTAATGGATTTCGTTCGTTGTAGTTAATAACATTCATCCCCGAGGCTCTCTTAGCAAATATTTCTATTGTTTCTGCCGTCTTGAGTTTCTCTGGGTCTGTTATGATACTTATGACTTCAGTTTCTTGCCATTTAGATGTAGCGTTATATGACAACCATCTCTGCGCTAACGCCGTAGTGCCTTTGTCTTTCTCTCTATCAGCTTTATGTTCCTGGAGCCTTTTGTTTATGGATTTTGCCATTGAACCTATGTAAATCTCTTCCTTATTAGTATCTTTATTATCAATTTTTATTTTATATATACCTGGCATGTCTAATGGATTCCTTCTATCTTTGTCGTTTCTTGTGATGTTAAAAACTGTATTCCTCCTCAATAAAACAAGCTTTTTACCTGCTGCCTTCTCTATCATTGTCTTGTATTTCAGGATAAATGGATTTGTCTCAACAGTATAGGGGTTCTGCTCTTCAGAGTTCATTTTATCCTCCTGTTGGTCATTATAAAGTTTTCTTTTTTTATTTTGTATGCCTCTCCAAATTCTTAAAATTATGTTATGATTGTATCCATGGGCTTCTGTTTGTTTTATAACCCAGTCTAGCTGTTCTTTAGTGCTTTCCCATGTAGAACAGTGTGTGAGAATCCTATCCAGGAAGGCCCTAAAAATTATTTTATTTTATTTGTAAGAGTATTACTTTTCCTGCTTGATGTGCTGAAACTTTTTATTTACTAAAAATGGAGCAGTGTAATAATATGATTCATACTAATTACAACAATATTTAGGTTTGTTTAAATTATACATACTTTCTTAATTTGAACTATACCTAACACATTTTTTCCATAGAAAGTTAACTTTTCGGAATGCGATTTTGCCTGGGCACAATGTATTAATGTTGTAACCCCTGCATTTGGCAAGGGTTTACTGTATATCAGGGCTGAACAAAAGGTGGCTTGCCAAGCCATTTTGTGTGACCCGCGAGACTTTCAAGATTTGTGATATAATATTACTTTTAAATGCTTTTTTTTTACTTTTATTTATCACTTTTTTAAGAAATTTATATATATATATATATCAGGGCTGTCCAAAAGGTGGCCTGCCAAGCCATTTTGTGTGACCCGCGAGACTTTCACGATTTGTGATATAATATTACTTTTAAATGCTTTTTTTTTTTATTTTTATTTATCACTTTTTTAAGAGATTAATAAAAAGAATCATAAAATTGAATTATATTAACCTAATTAATTCTTAAATTATTAGTTTATTTTAATGATCAACAAGCTATCAATGACATCACATTTTTATAAGACTTTGAATCACATCAATTTCAGTTTTAGCTATTTCAAAATTAAGATTTATCCTTTGAACTGCTTAAAACTCTTAAATTCAACATAAGATAAACTCAGCATTACCATGCAGTAGAGTAAAAGTATTTATTTTACATAACTTAGTCGTACAGATGCCCAAAATGTGTTGGCGGTTGTTGTTAGAATAGAAGGTAAGATAAACTCAGCATTACCATGCAGTAGAGTAAAAGTATTTATTTTACATAACTTAGTCATACAGATGCCCAAAATGTGTTGGCGGTTGTTGTTAGAACAGAAGGCTCCAATTTTTATAAATTAGCAAACAAAAATGGTACCCTCAAGCAGCTTTATACCCGTAATCAGTTTGTAATTTGTAAAGAAAAGTTACTTTCTATAGATGAGATTTCTTCTTAAAAAATGTCGCTGAGAGAAGCAGCTGCAATAGTTCGTAATTTGTAAAGAAAAGTTACTTTCTATAGATGAGATTTCTTCTTAAGAAATGTCGCTGAGAGAAGCAGCTGCAATTAATTTAAGAAGTGGAGGACAAGGCTATACACGCTGTAATTGCAAAAAGAAGTTCCACGACTAAATGCAGTTGTAAAAGCAAGGGACTCTTGTGCAATTCAAAGTGTCATAACAGTTTAAATTGCCACAATAAATAAGATTGTATAATGTTAATCACATAATTTATGTGTAAGTTGGTATATTTAAATTGCCACAATAAATAAGATTGTATAACGTTAATCACATAATTTATGTGTAAGTTGATATAATTTTCTTTTCTGATTTAGAATGTACTGTTCGTTTTGGGTTCAACAGTTTATTTACATGTGCTGTTACTTAAGCTTTCTCATATTTTGACATATATCATAATATTATTTCTCCTATTTTGAAATATATCATATATTAAAAAGTTGTATTTTTGTCTTAACGTAATACAAATATTTTTATTCAACATTTACCATCAATGCATGCTGAATGTCGAGATTTGCTGGAGTAAGTGAGAAATAATGAAATTTAGCAAATATTTCGTACATACACCAAGCGACTGTGTGAATGCTGACATTCACCAGAGAATATCGACATTTGCCAGATATCAGTCTTTCACAGTAACACATACATACTTTTTTATATTTTTTAACTGTTTAAATTTTAGCTGACATTCACCAGAGAATATCGACATTTGCCAGATATCAGTCTTTCACAGTAACACATATATACTTTTTTATATTTTTTAACTTTAAATTTTATATTTTTTGTTAACATGTTTATCGGATGAAATCTGGTAAATATAATTTTGTAATAAGGTTTGTTAATCTGAAAATAAAATTGGTTTCCAAAAATCATTATATTTATGCGTTCCATTTGTTGAGATAATAGCGTATCGAGTACCAAAACCCCCATTTTTGTAACTGGGCCTTCCATATCTCTAGTAAACATGGCTATGGCCCTCGGGTTCATTATAATTGAACAAACCTGATATATATATTATTGAGATCTAAGCTATAAGTAAGTTGCCAACTCAATGTATATATATATCTTATATTCTTATCTCCAGACACTATCTAATTTAACCTATAGCCAATCATGATATTCAATGCTTATTAAACATTAGCACAATCAGAATAGAAAATGAAGAGTTGAAATTGAAAGACAATGACCAAATGACTACATACATGGAAATGTGCTATGCTTCTACCTTTGAAGATCAATTCCAGACCCATAACTTGATTTTTCCAAGACTGGTCCAGAACATACCTGTTGAAACTTTTATTGATAAGTGACTACACCATAGCTGTTGCTGACCTTTGGTAGATGCTACAATAATCTTATCAATTAATAACCTCTAGTTAGAAAACGTGCAAAATAAGAAAAGATTATCACTAGTGTGGATTTCTATGGTAGATATTGAATGATGTACTCCTTAATATCTGATAGCATGGAATACTATACAAAATTTAATTGGGCAAAAGAATATTTAAGTACTTTGGAAAGGCCTCCACTATTTTAGATATAATGAGGATTATATTGATTAATAAATAAAGTTGCTGACAGAACAAATGAAAGGCATTATTCAAAGTATATTTTTCTCTCTAAAAGTGGGATGCATCTTACAATCAATCAATGTCAAAAGAAAATTTACAATATCTAGTTAGAAGAAATTAATCATCTCTATATAAACAAGAAATAAATAGCTTTTGTCAATACAAAGTATTATTGATATTATTCAAAGAAACATAAGTACTCAAATTGCAAATTAAAAACCTAGAAAAGTAAAAAAAAATGCAGCAATAAAAATTTTGATGCAATAACAAGAAATAAATAGCTTTTGTCAATACAAAGTATTATTGATATTATTCAAAGAAACATCAGTACTCAAATTGCAAATTAAAAACCTAGGAAAGTAAAAAAAAATGCAGCAATAAAAATTTTGATGCAGTTTCTAATGGAACAAAAATTCCAGCACAATGATTTCTGAATGTAAACCTGGTAGCTGAGATAAATGCAGAATAATGATTAATATTAATAAATATTAATGAGTTTTGCATCATTAATCAGAATCACTAAATCACATAAATTTGATTAGAAATAATGGAGATCACTATGCTTTCATCAGATAGATCACTGCAGTTTATTAATTAATATATTAATAATTTTTATAATCTAAGGCACAAATTATCAATACAGGAAATATTAAAAATTATCATTATAATGTACTGTGTAATATTATTTAACAATGGAAATTTTTTGCTGCACATTATCATCAATGTGTGTTACAGCCCAAGGCTATACAGGAAGTCAACTTGTAAAGTTGAGGAAATCTAAGGCACAAATTATCAATACAGGAAATATTAAAAATTATCATTATAATGTACTGTATAATATGAAGTGTTAGGATATAAAATATGTTATCTATACATTACTTTAACAATGGAAATTTTTTGCTGCACATTATCATCAATGTGTGTTACAGCCCAAGGCTAGACAGGAAGTCAACTTTACAAGTTGAAGTGGGCTCTCTTAAATCAAAAATCAGTTTCCAGAGACAAAGTTAAAATCAGAATTTTATTCATGACAATGAAATTTGACCATAATAAAATTACATAAAGACCAACAAAATCATTATATGATTAAGGGTCCATCCATAAACTACATCACGCTGTTAGGGGAGGGAGGGTGTAGGAGATTTGTGACGAAAAATGACATTGGGGGGGAGGGAGTCATGCAAATTGTGACGTCACGATACGCAAATTATTAAATGAAATAATTTTACATCACTATGATTAAAAATTAAATTCTAAAAATTTATAAAAATCTTTTATATGTTGATGATGTAACGATTTCAGCTCTTACAAAGAGCTGATGATGGCGTAGAAGCCAAAAACGTTACTCAGATTAAATGTTTATGTTAAAAAAATACTGGACTGCTTATGTGTGCTTAGAATTTGTTTAATAGTTATTTAAACACCAAAGAGAACAGTTAGATTTTTAATTTTTAGTTTTATTTTGAAATTAGATGATGTTTATGTTTTATTTTTCAAAAAATAAAGATGGTAATGTAACATATTTGAGGCTACATTTTTTAAATAAAATATGATATATAATTTTAAGACATTTGTATCCACTTCTGCTAAAGTTTATTTGTAAGTTAAAAAATTCCAATGTAAAATTATTCCTATTTTCTATATTTTTTACGTAAAATCGGAGAAAAAATTTTAAATAGAAGGGGAGGATGTCTTCCAATTTGTTACGTCACGATCAGGGGATCAAGCGTAGTACATCACGCTGTTAGGGGAGGGAGGGTGTAGGAGATTTGTGACGAAAAATGACATTGGGGGGGAGGGAGTCATGCAAATTGTGACGTCACGATACGCAAATTATTAAATGAAATACTTTTACATCACTATGATTAAAAATTAAATCCTAAAAATTTAAAAAAATCTTTTATATGTTGATGATGTAACGATTTCAGCTCTTACAAAGAGCTGATGATGGCGTAGAAGCCAAAAACGTTACTCAGATTAAATGTTTATGTTAAAAAAATACTGGACTGCTTATGTGTGCTTAGAATTTGTTTAATAGTTATTTAAACACCAAAGAGAACAGTTAGATTTTTAATTTTTAGTTTTATTTTGAAATTAGATGATGTTTATGTTTTATTTTTCAAAAAATAAAGATGGTAATGTAACATATTTGAGGCTACATTTTTTAAATAAAATATGATATATAATTTTAAGACATTTGTATCCACTTCTGCTAAAGTTTATTTGTAAGTTAAAAAATTCCAATGTAAAATTATTCCTATTTTCTATATTTTTTACGTAAAATCGGAGAAAAAATTTTAAATAGAAGGGGAGGATGTCTTCCAATTTGTTACGTCACGATCAGGGGATCAAGCGTAGTATGACGAAGGGGAGGGAGGGGGTAAAAAAGTGTTCAAAATAGCATGATGTAGTTTATGGATGAACCCTAAAAAGTGATTTATTTATCTGAATACAGGAATCCCTTGATTAGTGTGGGTTTGAATAATGCAGTTTTGATAGGTGCACAAAAAATTTGAGACTATCCCTTAATATATGCGGTGCCAGATTTGATTAGTGCACTTCAACAAGTGTGATTTTATTTTATTTTTTTGCAAATCCTCTGATGCATTAGAAACTGAATCTGAGGGATTGTAGTCTACATGATTATACTACTGCAATAAATTTATTTATTTATTTTTTTAATTCTGTTAATATTACAACATTCATCATCTAACTGTTATATTTTAAATTTGTCGTAATTTTATTTATTAATAAATTGAGCGTGAATGGCAACTACCTAATAATAGCCATTATGATATTATATAGCTAGTCTTGCCTTCAGTTCCTTTCCAGTACTTGATGTCTATGGACATGCAATAATTTTTTTTTTGGTGAAAAATAAATTTTAATTCTTACTATAAATTTTTAAATATTTATACATATTTCTCAATGATTTAAAGTACATGTAATGCATACAGATATGTTTTGAGGGAGGGAAAAAATACATATTTATAATTTTGATATTTTCCAGGATTCATTATAATTATTCCCATTAGTTTAAAGTACATGTAATGCAATATAGATACATTTTGAGAGGGAAAAAAAATACATATTTTATAATTTTGATATTTTCCAGGATTCATTATAATTATTCCTATTAACTAATTTTGATATTTTCCAGGATTCATTATAATTATTCCCATTGGTTTTATAGTTTAAATTTTGATATTTTTCCAGGATTCATTATAATTATTCCCATTGGTGTTTTAGTTTGATTAGGGCAGTTTTGATATATGTGGTGTATTGCAAGGATTTACTAACTGCATTAATCAAGGGATTCCTGTAAATCAAAATATAGCCTTTAAAATCAAGCAAATTATAATAATAAAGAAATTTATGTCATACAAATATTTTGCCACCTTCCTATACACCATTTATTGGATTATTATATAAATAACTTTTTTTCCCAGATTGTGTCTAAGATAGTAGTTCTTCTGCAATAAACTCATCTATCTGTTAATAATAATAAAGAATAAAAATTCTTTAACATTTATACATGACAAATAATTTCTTTATTATTATAATTTGCTTGATTTTAAAGACTATATTTTAATTTACTTACATAAATAAAATCATTGTTTAATCAAATGCTATTGATTTTGTTGGCTTTAATTTAATTGTAGTGAAATTGTTTTGCTGAGAACAGAACCCTAATTTTAACATTATGTCTATGGGAAATTGATTCTTGGTTTATGAATTTTTACTGAATGAATTGACTCTAAGAATGAGTTAGCTCATAAAGGTGGGAATTACTTGTATTTGTAAACTTAAGTTTCATTTACATTCTGAAATCAATATATTTTTGAATAGGAGGTTCCAAAACTATATTAGCTTATCAAAGAAAACACTTTGGAAAACCAAAGGAAAAACAAGAAGACAACTTAATCAGAAAGGGAAATTAGGAATTCTTTCCATTTTATAAACAGAATAGAAAAATATTTCTAAAAATTTTATTTTAGTATTTCAAAAAATATATAATTAAGTTTAATTTCAAAAAAGAATATAAGAAATATTTTTATAGAAATAAGGTAACAATTTGCCTTATTTCTATAAAAATATTTCTTATATTCCTTTTTTTCTTTATCTGTTATAGTCAGACATTATATTGGAGTAGAATAAAGACATCAGATAACATTTGACTACATTAATTACTGCCTTATGAAGCTAATAAAGATTATGTTAGTACAAGTAGTCTTTGACTTATGACTGCCTTGACTTACAACAACAATAAAATTAGTAAATTCTGTGATTGGTCAATGCAATTCAATGTGTTTGAGTCCCTGAGCCAATGGTCTAATATATAGAAAGTATCCTTTTTTTCTGTTTGGTTTGTGTAGTTTTGTGTCTTTATGCTTATTAAGATAGAGTATAGCATTGTAGAAAACATTAGTAATGAAAACTCCATAAAGTTTGAGTATTTCCAATTTCTAACTGTTTCTAATTTATAACAACAGATTTGAAATTCTTGGAACTTAACTCCATTCTTAAGTCAAGGACTACATGTATACTACAAATTTAAGTATATATATATATATATATTATCAATAAATCAAATTATATAATAAATATTTTTGTGATATATTAATTATGACTTTAATGAGCAATATATTTTATTGTGATGATTTTAAAAAAATAAATAAGAATAAAAATGATTCAAATAAATGATTAAATACAGTTTATAAAGGAAAATAGAATAAAAGAAATATCATATGACTGAAGCTGGTTATTTAGAAATAAAAATGATGTATATAACAAAACAATGAAAATATTATGCATGAAATCTAATCTCAAACGACTGATCTGTCATTTTTGTAGATTATTCAATTTTTGGATAATTCTTCTTTTATTGCATATATAAGAATATAATCATTGTATAATTATATTCTTAAATGTTCCCCAAAATTACTATAGTTGAATAATTCATCAATAATTTATAATCTTAGGAATATAAATCATAAAAATTGATAAAATTATGGTATTAATAAATTTAAGCACAATTAATAAATTACTTATATACTCAATTAAAAATAATTATTGGAATTAATATGAAACAAATTTTAATTTATTTATATTAAAGAATTAAATAGTTTTAGTACTGAAATTAATTGATTTAAAATGGATTAGATTTAATAATACATTTTATTTAAATAATTGTTTTAAATACCTAATCCATTTAAAACAATTTTAAAGTGTCTAATTACAGATTTTTATAACAATATATACAATAAATTCGTAAATTTTAAATATAAAAATATTTGTGGAAATCAATCAAACAACAGTAAATAATAATTTTGAATTATGTAACAAAATATAATTATTATAAGGAAAATAAACTGCTATCCTTTATAATTTAATAAAAAAAACAAAATGTTTCATAGGATATGCAGAAAAATATATTTTATAATTCTCATTACGAAGGCTGAAAATGAAATGTATACTCATTTCAGCCATTATTAAGATGGCTGAAATAAGTATACATCCAAAAGCATTTCTTTTTTACTTAATTTCCTGATAAAAAGAAATATATTTTTATTTATTCATTATATTATAAAAGTTAGTTTTAATCAGAAAATTAATTAGATTAACTTACAATAAATCAATTTAGATATTAAATGTATTATTCTAAGATATTATTAATTTATTACCTTTTTGCACTGTTACTTGAATATAGCTTATTCCTTCCAATTCACTTGGTAATGTAACTTTCAAAGCACTTGGAATTGCACTCTTTGTTCTTCCTGTTGGATCAGTGTTAGGAAATGGTGGAGTTGTATTTGCTTGCTCACTTTTACTAACTTCAAACACTCCAGATTGCCAAAATTGTGATCCAGCTAATTTTATTATAATTTAATCTTATATTATTATAAATGTACTAAGATTTAAATTAAATACAAATAAAAATTATGATAAAATATTTTATACCACTTCGGTAACTGAGATCACCCAATATAGTATTTCCAACTTTTTTTAAGCGCCAGAGTTGCCTCATGTGTAATAATTCTAAATGAAAATCAGTAACTTGACGATTTCTTCCTGCTTCCACTTGAGAAGCTCTTAATCTTTCTGCACCATTTAAAATAATAGCAGCTGCTGCAGATAAAGCCTGAAATTAAAACAAGAGTATTTATAAATTTTGTTTAAATAAGAATAAACAAATATTTTTTATACCTTTATTAAGTCCTATATTTACTGAAATTTAATTTTATTTAAAAAGTTCTGTTTTACATATTTAAATAAATATAAACAATAATATTTACAAATAATTTGAAAATATTTAGAAGCTAATCAAATGTTCATCTTCAAAGAATTAGAGATTTCAATATTTCATAACAAAATTATAATATAATTTCTCAAATATAAATAAATTATTAATAAGTGCATATTATGTGAAAAAACAGTTATTAAAAATGTTTTATTATGTCACATTTAACCAATTATAAATAATTACAGTGTAATTAAAAGCATTTATACATTAGTGATTTAGAATGAAAAAAAATTTGATAATGTAAAATACAAAAATTTTTCAATATATATATATATA